>JAUCBJ010003731.1:0-47702 GCA_032718475.1 Nemertoderma westbladi
GTATATATATATACTTTTATGTATGTATGTAATTTATAATGTGGTTATGTATCAATTGTACCTTACTGTCATTTGGGCGATTCGTTTATATCTTTGTTTATATTTTTGTTTTTGTTTTTTTCTTTTTGGCTTTGCTGGCAAGTTCATCTGTTTTTTTTTTTCTTAGTTCTTTCTTATATAGTAAATAATATTATAATATTCTTAGGTTCCGCATCCCTACCCTACCTCACCAACCAACCACCCTCCCCCCCCCTCCCCCACCAACCACCCCCCCCCCCTCCCCCACCAACCACCCCCCCCCCCTCCCCCACCAACCACCCCATTAGGTAGATAGTTACTTACTAGCGTTGCTATTAAACTATCTCCCTACCACTTTATATTATACAGAAATTATGGTGTTAACTTATTATTGTTTGTGAATTTATTTTGTGGAAAATAAACTTATCTTATCTATCTATGACTGGAGGCTGACGCTATTCACAGTTTAATACAGTAGAATAGCATAGTATGTAGTACTGCAGTACTGCTACTGCTGTTCTGTCTACCGGCAGACCGGTAACTGTAATTTAATGTTACACTGACTGTACAGCTGTACCGTCAGACAGACTGGTAAATCATTATTAACACATTTGTCTGGTTTAAAAGATACGATAACAATAAATTAGGTACATATTACAGTATTAAAAGGCTAGGCCCTTTTTTTCAGGTAGGCCTATCCTAACAACTGGGAACTAAAGAAAGCTCATTATTCTGTAAACTAGGCCTACTCGTTTCTCCGTACAATTATCCGTGCCCTGCTCAATGTTTAATTGATAATGCCACTGAAATGTTGCGTATTTGGTTGCCGGTCCAACTACGACGAGCACTCAACAACAACAAAAGAACGCGTTGCTGTTTATCGTTTACCAGCGGATGATGAAGAACGGCGACGCTGGATTCAGGCCATTCCACGAGACAACATTCCTGAAACTAAAAACACCGTTGTTTGTAGCAAACACTGGCCTTCTGATTTTCCGACTATTACTATTAGGGGAAAGCATCGGCCGATAAATCCACCGTCTGTGTTTCCAACGATCCCCAAAAGCCAAGTTCCAACTCCAGTAGCCGCTCCTCGAACTACTAAAAGATCATCCCTGGAAGTTAGATCATTGGAACCAGATCAGTTAGATGCATTTACTAAAAGTGACGATATCGACTCTATCTCAACAATATGTCAAGAACTTTCTAAACTACCGAATGGAGTGAATGTTTATCGTTCCGATGAGACTGTTAATATCCTGTCTGTTGATTACATTGAAGCAATTCCGCGATTTTTGATTAAACTGATCGATTCTTTTTCTTTCCAAGCATTTCATTGTTGGATTGCATGCTCTATCTCGACTCTTAGTCAGCTGTGCATAACGGCACTGAATAAATGGTCACGCCTTGAGGAAGCCGTTCGGTTTTTCGATCAGCTGCAAATAAGTCACAGAAACAGCATGATATTAGACCACATTACCACTGCTGGAAAGAGGCTTCAATGTGCAACTACTGCTCGCTTGTATTCTACGGAAACAATTGTTCGAGCGTTTGTTTATTTTGCCTCCTCTAGATCGGCATACTGCAGAATGCGAAACGATTATGAGTTGCCCAGTATTCGCACCTTAACTTCTATTACTTCTGCTGTGAGTCAGTATGATGATGAGAAATTGATTAATTCTATTATTCAGAGTGTTGAAGAACGGCAGCGTTTATGTTGTGTAATAATAGATGAGATGAAAATTAAATCAGCATTGACGTATCATGGTGGACAAGTATTTGGATATGCTGCAAACCAAGTGTCTAAGACTCTAGCGAATTCCATGCTGGCATTTCAAGTTAGGTGTTTATTTGGTGGACCGTCGTTTTTATATAAGTTATTGCCTGTTGCAGGGTTGAATGCCAGTTTCCAGTATTCACAGTGTGTTCAAGTTATAAATAACATCAGCAATGCAGGCGGAACGATAGTTTGCATCTTAGTAGATGGCAATCGGGTAAACCAGCGGTTTTTCAGGAATTTTTCTGTTGAGCCTAGTAAACCTTGGCTTACTGTTCAGGGTGTATTCCTTCTATTTGATTATGTTCATTTGATGAAATGCCTAAGGAACAATTGGTTAACGGAGAGAAATGGTGAGCTACGTTACCATTACTGTGGTAAAACTGGAGTTGCAAAGTGGTCACATCTCGTTGAACTTTATGAAACGGAGAAGGACTCACTAGTTAAACTCTCTAGATTGAACAAAGCTGCAGTTAGGCAAAACTGATCGAACGACAGCGGGTTGGATTATGGATGGATTATTTTCTGTGTAGAAACAGTTGCGGCCTTCGAGTCATCTCGTCTTGTGGACCAAGACGAAGTGAAAGAAACTGTCGAATTCTTAAAAATAATTATACTCTTTTGGCGAATTGTGAATGTTTGCACAGTTGGCGCAGATATCCGTTCAAGAGACGAAGATCGTGCTGTTATTCGATTAAATTCCGATCCTCGGTTACAGACATTGGTAGACATTGCTGATATGGCCGACTCCATGACCAATACAGTGAAACCCAATGAGAGATTTAGAACTTTAACAAAAGATACTGGTACCGCCTTATCGCATACCTGTCGTGGTCTTGTCGATTTAGTCCGTAAACGTCTTGAGACAGCTGACTTTGTCATGATTGGGGAACACAACAGCGATGATGTGGAAAGTATGTTTGGAGTTCTGCGCCAAGGATCAGGTGGAACATACTTTATTAATTGTCAACAGGCATTGGAAAAGTCGAGAATCTTGGTTAGCAAACTTTTGCTAGAATTGGGAAGCACTGTTGAAGGAAATCAACAACATGTTTGTGAGAAATGTCCATCTACATTGAGTGAAGACGAATGCAAATTACTGGACAACTTGGAAGAACTGGAGGACTCTATTTCTGATGATAATAAACAAGCACTGGTGTATATCGCGGGGTATATAAGTTCAACTCATGAGGACATACCGACATACCAGCTGACAATAGACAATACTACTTAAAATATGGCACATATTTAAACAGACTTGACCGCGGTGGATTAAGGAAACCAGATGACAAGACTTGTATATTCACATTTTATTGTGATATGTTGTTTATTAATTTAAAATCAGAATTTTGCCAAAAATCTCTAGAAACCGTTTTTTGTTATTTATCATCTGTCTATTGTCTGGAAATAACTCGCGCATCTACTCGCAAATTGATTAATATTTTTGTAAATAATGATTGTATATTAAAAACTCCACGATCTACAAAGGAGAATGCACAAAAGAAAATAAAATTATCAGAATCTCGCTAGAAAACTCCATTTCTGCTATATACTTAACTTAAATCGCATAATTGTGCTACGGTACTTAAATCACATTTGTGCTACTGTACTCTTAATTTATAAATAAATATATGTGATAAATTATGTGGATAGCTGTATAATATACGGTCCATGTTAGTAATTATCGTTTAATGTATTTGCATGTGCTACGTTCGGTTATATAATACTAGCTGGGATGGCCGGCTTCGCCGGCATCCCATCGCGCTCGGTGCGATGGGCAGACTCGCGCTTCACGCTCGCAGTTTAAATTCCCCTTATTCCCCGAAATAACGTCCCATGACAACGGATGCCATGGTAACAGGGTCTTTAAAGTCATTCCATGTAATTTCTCAGGGTCGATATAGTAGGGGTAGGTTTTGATCCTAGGTCTGTACGATCATTGGTACCCGAAATAATGGCCCATAGCAACGGTTGCCATAGTGACAGACAGTGCCACACCCCCTACCCCAAAGCCACATAGCCTATGTTACCCGCCGGGTCATGATACCCCTGTGGACAAAATTTCAGCCCTCTGGGGTCAGTAGTTCTGGAGAAAAACGTGAACAGACAGACATACTCTTCTCTTTATGGTCAGCCTTCAGTGCTGCACGGTTGCATGGCCTTTAGTTAAGAACGCCTTGGGTACTGGTATTACAGTATTACGATATTCCGCGAACTGGTGGCACAAGCCAAATGGAGGGAAATTTAAATATTAAGCTCTAAATAACTGCATAATGTTATCAATGAAATTAAATGTTACTGGTGCGAAATTAAAATTAAATTTAATTCACATTGAAGCACAACACGGAAATTAACCAGTCATTACCAACCCCTATCAAAGGGTTGCGGGTATTGTATGTTATTAGCGGGGCGAATCTTTCTAATATAGGTCTTCTCTTTAAGTTTTCGGTCGGCCCAATCTTTCCCGCGTGCCAAGATTTTAACACGGAAGGGGCCCGGGTGTGGGATGTCATTGGGGTGTCTATCGTGGAAGTACTATACTAAGTTATTAAATTTAATCTAATTTAATTTTATTTGGTTTCTAATTTAATTTGTATTTTTGTACTGGAGAAAAATCCACTAGTCTAGAACAGAGCTACTGTAATTCTTACGAAACAGAATATAGAATATTATATAAATATATTATTATATAAATAGAATATTATATAAATAGAATATTATATAAATAGAATATTATATAAATAGAATATTATATAAATAGAATATTATATAAATAGAATATTATATAAATAGAAAATTATATAAATAGATCTATAATTTGTTGTCTTCCAAGTTATATCTCTATATTGTTGCATAAAGTTCTCAGAATGGATGTATACTCTATTACACTACTGTACTACACATCTTTACAACTCCTTGCTCGTATTGAAGTAAACATTTGAGTTAGTATTTGCCTCACACAGAGATAAGGTCATTAATATTATAAAGCCTTTAAATGAAATCGGGAACAAATATATGATATTTCAGAACATGAGACATTTTTCTTTGTTGTGGGGTAAAATGTGTTACTCGCCTGGGAATTGCTTGGGAGTCAGAGGAGGCGTTAAAACATCCTAATTTAAGCAGTCACTGATTGGTCAGACAAATGGCCTACCAATCATATAGTGCTTGTATTAGGTTCTTTTAATGACAATAATTATGCCATTTAAGACTGCTAATTTCAGGTTTAAGAGTTGTTGATGTTGGTGGGAGGTTTAAAAATAAAATAATTAACAGACATAAAATTTGTTGTAAGCATGTAAGTAACAATCATTGGCTGTGGTGTTTTATAACTACAACAAATAAGAATGAAAAAAATGTCATTGTTATTGTTGACATGTAATTGTTAAGTCAACCCATGGAATTTCATGGTCAACTCTAAGGTAGTAAAAGGTGGCAATCTCGCTTGGAATGATTAATTCGCCTTTGGAATGATGACAACCCAGTTATAATTCCAAACGAGTATGCATACCTCGGGATTACCCTACCATACAACCATCCATTAGCTTTACTAATCATCTAAACTCAATTCAGCCTAGGGCGTTATCGGATCCATAAACACCGTTAATAGTGTGTAGTGTTAATAGTGTCGATAACATCGATAACATAAAGTCGACACATTAATTAAACCTATAGTTAGTTAGGTTTACTTTACATACATCAGCTTCTCACATCTGATTGATGTGATCTAATTGACATTTTTAAACGATATTATCGCGAGATTCCCTTACGTTGAGAAGATATACACCCTTGACCGAGCAGTCACCAACCACACCTGACACAGCCTGAGACGTCCAGGCCAGTGAAATCGGCAAAGGTTAACCTGGTGCACCGCAAACTCTACTGGAACATTCCATGAACTCGAGAACTCCTGGGAGTTGTGAGATAAGCTGTAGGCCTAAGCAAATCACCCCAACCCATGTATAAATAAATATTTTCTTTATTACATCATATTTGTTTATTTAACTATGATTTTACTGTTTTCAATGATCAGATTATTGGGGGTGTTGGCGTATCTATAATGATAATACAATAATAATACCATATTCCATACTAACAATAATTGCTATGCTACAGTATTAGACTGTTATTATGTGTGACTATTTGTTTATGATCTATGACTACTGCCATGCCGCTCCTCCCACAGGATGTGCGTGTGGGTTGGCATGGAGTTACTGATTTCGAACCTCGCAAATAAATAATTTGTGTGTGGTTTGACATGAGTTACTGGTGTCGATCCTCTCACACATAAATAAGATTATGTGTGTGATTTGACATGAATTACTGGTGTCGATCCTCTCACACATAAATACGATTATGTGTGTGATTTGACATGAATTACTGGTGTCGATCCTCTCACACATAAATACGATTATGTGTGTGGTTTGATATGAATTACTGGTGTCGATCCTCTCACACATAAATACGATTATGTGTGTGGTTTGATATGAATTACTGGTGTCGATCCTCTCACACATAAATACGATTATGTGTGTGGTTTGATATGAGTTGCAGCTAGGTTGTATTGTAGAGTCAGAGAGTGGTTTGCTAATACATATTAATATCGGTACTGTAACAGATGCTGATCGGCACCGGTAATATTATTAGATCATAGTGTGACTGTATTAATTATGGTTAAGGCCCGACAAACTAACCCTAACTAAGGCCTGGTTGCACACATTGACTTATGTTAAATTCATGATTTAAATTAAGTTTAAGTAGGAGAAAAATTGGTATTGCATTGCACAACAATTTTCTTAACTAAAATAGTTACTTAAAATTTAGAGATAAGTGTCTATTTTTAAGTCTGTCAAAAACGAATCTTAGTGAATTTATCATTAGCTATTATTACAATTATTTATTATTAGTGGAAATGTCAGTGTTACCATTATTAAGTTGACCAAGCCGTCGTCCTCAGAATAGGAAATCTTACCCGACGCCGCCAAACATTTACTAACTATATAATGAAACATAATTTTATGACCGATTGGTTTTATGACCAAGGACAATTTTCAGTATATATCTGCAATCTGATTCGTCCTGATCTCGACAGAATCCAAGCTGGAAACAAAGGCCTGACTGTTGCGAGTTGAAGCTGGCAGTGACCCTATGATTTTATGCAAGTGGGAGCTTCCTGAATCTAGCTGGAGACAGTTTGACAATTCACAAATCATCCGCTAGTTGAGCCATTCCGAATGTTTCAATCACCCTGACCCGAAAATTTGACCAGTTTGTGAAATTCCCGTCTACACCCACCGAAATTCAAAGAGTTTATGCGAAATGCTTTGAAATTGCTGGTTTTCCTGGAGTTACTGGCGCCATCGACGCAACTCATGTGAAGATTCCTGCTCCTTACGGTGAACAAGCACCATACTTCATTAACAGAAAGGGGTACAGTAGCATACGTTCAGGCATTTCGTGATGCAAAATGTCAATTTTTGAACATGTTCGCTGACTGGCCAGGAAGTGCCCATGACACCCGTATTTGGTCCAATAGCTCACTTGGAATGGAGTAAGATCAGAGAAAATGAAAGGAACTCATTTTAGGTGATGGTGGCTGTCCATATAGGCCCTACACCTCTTCTTTTTAACTCTGCTTCTCAACCCACAGACTAAAGCGGAAATTCAATACAACTGGGCACAAATCAAGACACAATACAGTTGAAAGGGCATTTTGACAGTTAAACAGAAAGTTCCATTGCTTGCATGGGGAAATTAGAATGCAGCCAGTTCGAGTCTGCCGCGTAATTTCGGCTTGTTTCGTATTGCACAATATTACCAAAATAAGGTGTGAACAGTTTGAGGAAGATGAGAATGTGGAGGAATTAGATAACAGTGAAGACTATTCTGGTTCACAAAATGGTCAAACATGTCATGCACATTTCATTCAGAAGTATTTTGTATAAAAAAGGATATTGTTTCCAAATTATATATCAAACTAGCAAACCATTGTACTGTACTCTAGACTAATGTAGGTTACATAATGAATTGTACAGTATATTATATTAAACAATTATATTATAGGGGAAGAGGGAGTATTAAGGGACAGGGGGTATTAAGGGACAAGTTACAATAAAGCTGCCATATTTCCTGGAAACAATATTATATTTATTATGTTTATGTATCACCTGGTACCTTGATACAGTACAAGTAGTAGGCCACATTTAAGGTGCTGTATGTACATTCCTGTCTGGGTGTACAATTCATGGAGTTAATGCAGGTTAAATTTTAGCATCATTAAGTTTATTGAAAACTTTATATCATGTGGTTTAAGTGTCTACCAAAATAGATAAAGTTGGTGAAAATTCGTCAATATGGTTTTATTTTGTTCCCTACTTGTCTAGCTGACACTATTGGTTCATTAAAAATCAAATCCAATTATTTATTTGGTTCGAATTGGGTAATCGGTTTTAGTAAAATATTTTTGTCAGTTGTGGGTATTAGGGGACAGATCAAAGCTTGGTATAAATTGTCAAATCATGAGCGTTGAGCTACTACTGTACTAGCTGTTATTTCTAGTGTTGAAATAGAAAACTACAGCCTAGGACTACAGTACAGTACTACTGGACTGGTAGGTGGTAGGCCTATTTGACTGTTTGAAGGGCAGGCTTATAGCACAGGGTTGGCTTATCTTATAGCACTATAAGTCTTATAGTCTATCACATCCGTACCAGCCTATCCGTCTATTCTATGCATATATAATATACAGTACCGTAACACTGCAACAGATAAAGCTGTCATGGTAAAAAGGTACAAATCAGGAAAGGTTGGTGGCCGCACATCTGGAGCAGAAGCAATAGAGGCTTATCGGACAAGCTCTACTCTTACTATTAGAGATGTAGCAAAGGCTTACAGTATACCCAAAAGTGTCCTACACAGGCGATCATCTGAGAAACTGGATATTTCTGCTCATGTTGGTAGATCAACAGTCCTTACAATACAGGAAGAGACACTCTTTGCTGAATAATGTAAGCTATCTGAATCCTGGGGATATCCACTGACGAGAGGTGAACTTGTTGAGGCTGTTGCCTTCTATGTAATACGCGAAAAAATCACCAAAACTCCATGGGGAAGAATGCCATTTATCGAAGGAAAGCCAACTATGGAATGGGCCACAGCCTTTATACATCGACATCCGGATCTCTCAATTAGGAAAACCGAACAGTTAAGTAGCGCTCGTGGAAAAGCTATTACCAAGGATGTAATCTCTAAGTTCTATAGCCTATTGAAAGAGACCCTAACAAAACTCGATCTGCTTGATAAACCTGCACAGATATTCAACTGTGACGAAACCGGATTTGCCACAGACCCTGAAGATACCTTAGTCATCGCGAGGAAGGGGGTGAGAAACGTCAATCAGTCTATTGGTGGCAGTGGAAGGGAGCACTGGACTGTCAATGGATGTTGCAGCGCCACGGGCCAAGTACTACCACCTCTTGTTATATACAAGGGGAAGAACTTGTACTCTAAATATACTGTGGATGGCTATCCAGATACTCAGTTTGCAATGAGTGAGAATGGTTGGATTAATGGAGTTGTATTCTACAACTGGTTTCGCAAGTTCGTAGCACAGATACCTTCTGCCAGACCAGTACTATTAATTCTTGATGGGCACCTATCCCATTTTAGTGTTGAGACCATTGGTTATGCACGTGCTAACGATATTACAATTTTTAAGCTGCCACCCCACACCACACACCTGCTACAACCCCTTGATAGGTGTGTTTATTGGCCAGTCAAGAAAGGGTGGTTGAGGCTTTTACGACAGTATGTTCGAGAGACAGGCAGTAAGCGTCTTCTGAAAGAACACTTTCCCAAACTGATTAAGGAACTTTGGGTGTCATGCTTCACTGCTGGAAACTGTATTTCTGGATTTGAAGCAATGGGGATTTACCCCTTCAATGAATCCAGAATCCCTGAATCTGCTTATGCTCAGAGTCGTCAATTCCATAATTCTCACACTGATAGCCAGCAACCAACATTAGATTCTGTGAATCTGAATACAGACAATCCAGCCATCACAGCTCCCATGCTGATGTCTGTTCCCATTCCGCTACCCTCCGCCTCCACAACAGAATCAGTGCCACCAGCCAGTCAACCAGCTACATCTGCTGCTGCACTGCAACCAGCCAGTTCTGCCTCAGCTTCTGGTATGAATCCTCCTCCCCCACCTACAACAACTGAAGCTGCCATAGTGCAACCCTCCACTACAGGTACAGAATGTGGTTCAACACCAACAAAGAAAATTGCCAGAGCATTGGGAGATGCCCTATTTGGTGGTTCAGAGAAACGGTTGGCACCTCCAGACCAACTGAAAGACATTAACAATCTCGGACAACGAAGGAATAGAAACGAGGGTGTCATCAACACAACATATGGTGAGGTCATGACAAGCAACCAGGCATTTGAACGAGCAAAGGAGTTGGAAGAAAAAAGAAAAACCAAGAAACAAGGTAAAGGTAAAAAGCGAAAGACCAAAACAAAGAGGACAACACAAGGATCAGGATCAGATGGAGTACCGGTACTAGATAAGGATGCAGTTCAACAGCTAATGGATGAGGACAGTGAGTCTGACATTGAGAGAGACAATGAAATTGACCCCAACATGTGCTGCACTTGCAAACATCTCTTTAGACAAGCTGAGTACCAGCACACAGTTGGCTGCGACAACTGTGAACGATGGTTCCACAAAGGTTGCACCACGGAATTTAGAGATGATGATGAAGATATTTCTGATATCGAATTTATTTGTAACTTTTGTTTGGATGGAGAATTCTAACACTAACAATCTAACTGTCTAAACAACTCCCTAAAGGACTACTGGACTATGATTGTGTTTTTTGTAGTTTATACTGCCGGATATTAATAGTTATTAATAGTAATAGGCAACCTAACACTCCATGGTTCTTTTCGGGGAATCTCATTGATCTCGATTGCTGCAAAGCTATACAATATAATTCTATTAAATCGCATCAGGGATCCCATTGAGAGACTTCTACATGGAAATCAGAATGAGTTCCGTAAAGGTCGTGGGACCATGGAGCCCATATTGGCACTTAGAAGGACAATTGAAGAGTTATCAAAAAAGAAAGACAAGCATCTGGATGTTATCTTTGTTGACTTCTTCAAGGCCTTTGATTCAGTTTCTCGCTCACGTATGTTCAGTATACTTTCATTATATGGGATTCCTGATGAAATTATTGCAGCAATCAGATCAGTATATGATGGTTCGACAACATTTGTGTCTACTGTTGACGGTGACACAGAACCATTTGAAGTATTATGGGGCGTCCTCCAGGGAGACACACTTGCACCATTCTTGTTCTTAATTGTTGTTGACTATGTTCTATGCATGTCCTTAGATCATCATAATGATGATGGGGTGATGATAACTCCACCTACTGGCTCCAGAAGTCGAGGAAATCCTGCCAAGTACCTAACTGATCTAGACTTTGCTGATGACTTAGGAGTACTCTCAGAATCACTAGAGGGAGCCCAACGGCTCCTCAGCTTATTAGAACATGCTGCTTCTAGTGTTGGTCTTTTTATTAACTCCAGAAAGATCAAAATTTTGACAGTTAACTTTGAAAGTCCTCAGCAAGTCTCTGATCGGATGAACATAAGCTCAAAAGATGGTATGCTTGAGCATGTGGACGACTTCTGTTACCTGGGATCATGGATCCGGAAGTCAGGTGAGGACCTTCGAATACGTAAGGGAAAGGCATGGGCAGCCTTGAATAGGCTTTCCAGGATTTGGAAGTCACCGAGAATTAATCGGAAACTTAAGGTCCGATTATTTAGAGCAGCAGTAGTTCCAGTACTCCTCTATGGGAGTCCATGCTGGGCTCTAACTGCTGAGGACACCAAATCTCTGGATGGCACATTCACAAGAATGCTACGCCGGGATTCATTGTGTCAAGTACAATGCACACATCTCCAACCAGACACTATATAACATTGGAGGTGTCTCATTGGTTCCCCCAAGCTTGACACTAGAACAAAATCGCCTCCGCTTTGCAGGACATTGCTTTCGCTGTGAGGATCAACCAGTGCATAATCTTGTACTTTGGCAGCCTCATGGAGTGAATAAGCATGGTGGACAGCCCATGACTTTCTTGAGATGCATCTTAAAGGACACTGGCCTTGAAGATGCGGATGATCTAGCAAATGTCATGGGTGATAGGGAGTTGTGGCGGTGCAATTTTGTCGATAAGCCTGCACAGCATTTTTAAAAATGCAGCTGCAATGCAGCATGCCGATCCTAGTAGTAGTAGTAGTAGGGACTTAGAAGGATAATTGGAGAGTTATCAAAAAAGAAAGACAGGCTATTCAGTCTCTCGCTCACGTATGTTCAGCATACTTTCATTAAATGGGATTCCTGATGAAATTATTGCAGCAATCAGATCAGTATATGATGGTTCGACAACATTTGTGTCTACTGTTGACGGTGACACAGAACCATTTGAAGTATTATGGGGCGTCCTCCAGGGAGACACACTTGCACCATTCTTGTTCTTAATTGTTGTTGACTATGTTCTATGCATGTCCTTAGATCATCATAATGATGATGGGGTGATGATAACTCCACCTACTGGCTCCAGAAGTCGAGGAAATCCTGCCAAGTACCTAACTGATCTAGACTTTGCTGATGACTTAGGAGTACTCTCAGAATCACTAGAGGGAGCCCAACGGCTCCTCAGCTTATTAGAACATGCTGCTTCTAGTGTTGGTCTTTTTATTAACTCCAGAAAGATCAAAATTTTGACAGTTAACTTTGAAAGTCCTCAGCAAGTCTCTGATCGGATGAACATAAGCTCAAAAGATGGTATGCTTGAGCATGTGGACGACTTCTGTTACCTGGGATCATGGATCCGGAAGTCAGGTGAGGACCTTCGAATACGTAAGGGAAAGGCATGGGCAGCCTTGAATAGGCTTTCCAGGATTTGGAAGTCACCGAGAATTAATCGGAAACTTAAGGTCCGATTATTTAGAGCAGCAGTAGTTCCAGTACTCCTCTATGGGAGTCCATGCTGGGCTCTAACTGCTGAGGACACCAAATCTCTGGATGGCACATTCACAAGAATGCTACGCCGGGATTCATTGTGTCAAGTACAATGCACACATCTCCAACCAGACACTATATAACATTGGAGGTGTCTCATTGGTTCCCCCAAGCTTGACACTAGAACAAAATCGCCTCCGCTTTGCAGGACATTGCTTTCGCTGTGAGGATCAACCAGTGCATAATCTTGTACTTTGGCAGCCTCATGGAGTGAATAAGCATGGTGGACAGCCCATGACTTTCTTGAGATGCATCTTAAAGGACACTGGCCTTGAAGATGCGGATGATCTAGCAAATGTCATGGGTGATAGGGAGTTGTGGCGGTGCAATTTTGTCGATAAGCCTGCACAGCATTTTTAAAAATGCAGCTGCAATGCAGCATGCCGATCCTAGTAGTAGTAGTAGTAGGGACTTAGAAGGATAATTGGAGAGTTATCAAAAAAGAAAGACAGGCTATTCAGTCTCTCGCTCACGTATGTTCAGCATACTTTCATTAAATGGGATTCCTGATGAAATTATTGCAGCAATGAGATCAGTATACGATGGTTTGACAACATTTATGTCTTCTTTTGATGGTGACACAGAACCATTTGAAGAATTATGGGGAGTCCTCCAAGGAGACACACTTGCACCATTCTTGTTCATAATTGTGGTTGACTATGTTCTACGCATCTCCTTAGATCATCATAATGATGATGGGGTGATGGTAACTCCACCTACTGGCTCCAGAAGTCGAGGAAAAGTACCTAACTGATCTAGACTTTGCTGATGACTTAGGAGTACTCTCAGCATCATTAGAGGGAGCCCAACGGCTCCTCAGCTCATTGGAACAGGCTGCTTCTAATGTTGGTCTTTTTATTAACTCCAAAAAGTCAAAAATTTTGACAGAAAGTCCTCCTCAGCAAGTCTCTGGCCAGATAAGCATAAGCTCAAAGGATGGTATGCTTGAGCATGTGGACGACTTCTGTTACCTGGGATCATTGATCCGGAAGTCAGGTGTGGACCTGGGCATCCTCGAATAGGATTTCCAGGATTTAGAAGGTACAGAGAATTAATTGGAAACTTAAAGACCGATTATTTAGAGCAGCAGCAGACTGATGGAGAACAGTAATGTTATTCCGGGAGGTTGAAGCGAGATCTCATGAATGTAGATATGACGCCGGGGGTAGACAATACAAAGAAAATGAGAGGATCAATTGAGGAAATGTTGCCACGAGCAACTGGAGAATTCGAGATAGGATGGACAGCCTGCGGTCCTTAAAACCGATCATCGAAGCGGAGGAAACAAACCAGTGGGGCCAAACTTTGGGAAATTGCCATAACCCCAAAGAAATGCGGTCTGGGGATTTATATTATGCACTGGGAGTTTACTGTATAGTATAGAATTTACTGAAAAGAAAAACAGAACAAGATGATGATATGGGATCGAATAGAAAATCCCATCAGAATATAGCCACTAATCGAAAATCCGGCAGTATTTGGACTATTCGAGAAAGGGAAACTTCAATCCAGAGAAGCGCGGCCAGACTGGACATACTATAGGCCATACTGAACATACTACAGGTCAGGCTGAACATACTACAGGCCATGCTGTAAATGCTAATGTAGGGGATAGGGTAACATGAATGCCAGGATTGGACCCTGTGAGCGGATTCAATTCCGTTTATTACCCACCCAAAATGGGACTAGTGGCATTTTACCAATATAGTTGGCGATGTGAGATTACCAATAATAATCTCACTCAATAACCAACAGGGGGGGGGGGGGGGCGATACATGCCGTAAGCCACAGAGAGAGGTGAGAGGTCAAACCACCTCAGAGGGAGAAACCAGCTAGTGAGGCTAGCACCAGGGGGTAACACAAACAGGGAGTGGTGAAGTGACAATTAGTATATAAGCCAATAGTGGGCAGGAGAGCACATCGGGGAGGACAAGAGCCCATCCATTGGGTATTAGAGGCCCCCCAGTAGTGTAGGGCTAAAACCAATATGTGTCAATGATATAACTCTTGTAATCACTGATTATTAGTTAGTTGAGTTAGTTGATTCCCTTACGGTTGTGAGACCGGAATAGTTTTTGACCATCATAGTTATTAGGTCGTTACTATATCATTGTTACTGTTACAGTGCATTGCATATTATTATATTCAGACTGTGCTATTATCAATTGCTGTGATTATCAACACTGACAATTTAACTCTCTGTTTTTCAACGGCCTTCGGCCTAACGTATCCAGCAGTCACCCAGCAGCTTACGAACGCGACGACGCGTACAATCTACACCAGTCGGGAGCTGATACTGCCAACTCTGTCAGTCCATTATAGTCTATAGTCTATATATATATATATAGTCTATATATCTGACTATTATATGGGAGGATATAATATATACACAGGGGAGGGGGGGGCATTGCAGATAGGTGTATACGTCCTGATAATAAAATGACATCGACTCCTGTGCAGAATATAACACAGATGGGGGGGGGGGGGGGGGGGGGCAAGGTAATACACTGTATCCGCAATACCCCTCGGATCCAAATAAAACATGGGACATGGAGGTATCTGAAGGACCATTACCTCCTGCGTCAGCATACAAGGAACCGACATCCGCACCATCGACTGCGCTAGAGATCCAAGCGATGGGAATGGCAACACTCATTGATGCGCGAAAAACAAGGAGGGTACTGCCACCAGTGGAGCCTTTCAAATTTGATGGCAGAAAGCCAGAGGAATATCTGCAATTCCGGAGGATGTATAGTAATGAGATTCTTTCTAAGAAACTGATGCAGGTGGAGTGTCTAACATATTTACAAGTCTATACAGGGGGGCCAGCTTATGACATCGTAAGGCTAGGTCTGCCTGGAAAGCACTGTACAGAGAGTTCGGCCATCCAACTAAAATTAACCAACAAACCTTAAACATGGGAATAACATCAGACAGACTTGTAGACAGCCCAGCAACTATCAAAGCCTTTGCCACCAGAATAGAAAATGTACTGATAACCCTAAAGATATTGGAAGCGCCATACGGACTCAATGCTTCAAACAACATAGCAACAATAGCGCAGGCACTACCAACATAGCTGATGAATAAATGGAGGAAGATAGCATTCTCAACACAAGAAAAGAAAGGAACAGGACCGTGGTTAGAAGAAATGTGAAGCTTCCTTACGTATGAAGCTGAGTTAATAACAGACCCAGTGTACAGCAAGGACAGTCTCGGCAAAGCACCTAAACAGGAATACAGTAGACCTAAACTGGAACATAGTACTGCAAACGCATTCCCAAAAGTGAGACAATCATTACCATATGCGACTGTATAGGGGAGTACAAATTGGCAGCGCCCTGGAGTCAAAACCACTTTGGTGGCAGGACCAAGGACAATAAAATTACAGTAGTAACAAAACAAACATTCCCAGTAGGCCAACTTCAAATAACCAAAACACTAAATCACCTGAAGCGAACCTAGACAATACTCATGAAATGCTATACAAGGAATGCTATAATCCCAACTACAAGTGTCAATTGCACATGAATGGAGTACCATGGAGACCATCAATTGAAAGCAGTAGCAAGCGTTGTTAATACAGGATCGAAACTCCTATACTGTTGTATAGTTTGGACTATGTCATAGATGTGGGAGGGACGGCATAGGAAGGATACTACTACTACTACTACTAGGGTCGGCATGCTGCACTGCAGCTGCATTTTTAAGAATGCTGTGCCAGCTTATCGACAAAATTGCACCGCCACAACTCCCTATCACCCATGACATTTGCTAGATCATCCACATCTTCAAGGCCAGTGTCCTTTAAGATGCGTCTCAAGAAAGTCATGGGCTGTCCACCATGCTTATTCACTCCATGAGGCTGCCAAAGTACAAGATTATGCACTGGCTGGTCCTCACGGCGAAAGCAATGTCCTGCAAAGCGGAGGCGATTTTGTTCTAGTGTCAAGGTCATAGGAAGGATAGATGCCAAGAACAAGCGCCCAAGTACGCTGAGTCTAATGAAGGTTGAGGCCAAACAATGGCAACGACCATAATGGACTTTAAGAAGCGAGGAACAGTACTACTCGGAGTAGTACCAGTAAGAATGTTTGGGGTTCATTAAAGGTCGTGGGACCATGGAGCCCATTTTGGCACTTAGAAGGATAATTGAAGAGTTATCAAAAAAGAAAGACAGGCATGGCTGTTATCTTTGTTGACTTCTTCAAGGCCTTTGATTCAGTCTCTCGCTCACGTATGTTCAGCATACTTTCATTATATGGGATTCCTGATGAAATTATTGCAGTGATCAGATCAGTATACGATGGTTCGACAACATTTGTGTCTACTGTTGATGGTGACACAGAACCATTTGAAGTGTTATGGGACATCCTCCAGGGAGACACACTTGCACCATTCTTGTTCATAATTGTGGTTAACTATATTCTATACATGTCCTTAGATCATCATAATGATGATGGGGTGATGATAACTCCACCTACTGGCTCCAGAAGTCGAGGAAATCCTGCCAAGTACCTAACTGATCTAGACTTTGCTGATGATTTCTCAGAATCACTAGAGGGAGCCCAACAGCTCCTCAGCTCATTAGAACATGCTGCTTCTCGTGTTGGTCTTTATATATTATTTAGTTTTTATTTAGTACTTTATATATTAATAAGTGTTCTAGAACAAAATTTAATTGCAAATTGTATATAACATATTTAGGGAACAACGTCACTTGAAATCATAGTATATATATATATAAATAGTATTTCGAAAAAAAAATATATAAATAGTATATATATATATATATATATATATACAGAAACAAAAAAAATTAAAAAAAAAATTATTTTTTAAAAAAATTGAAAAAAATTTATTTTTTAAAAAAATTTAAAAGAAAGTTTTTTTTAAATAAAAAAATACACAAACTGTTGAGAACTAATATTATTCTTTTCAATTTCATTTCATGCCAGACCTCTGAACATTCAAGACACAAAGAAGGTTTAGATGGGCAATCTCTACAGTATAACCTAGTCTCTTTTCGTGTCTTGTGTGAGTAGCACACCACACAACGGCAACGTGGCTTTGTAGCCTTAGTTGTTGCCGGTATATAAGTCAATCTATGCATATGCGATGCTGATGATGCTGGTTGGCTGGAGGTTGATGGCAAGCTCTCCTCGTAACGTGCACGTTTCCGTGGCTTTGAGCTCTCCATGTCTGTCAACCAACGTACAGATGTCTTCACGCAGTCGAGGAACTCAGCATTGTTGTTCTTCTCCCTTTTATATATAACATATGCATTGATTAGTAACCGTACAAGAACATTGAACCCGACTTTTTTGAACCAACAATGAATTTTTCTCACAGGGTTGACTGGTTTTATCAGTTGATCCTGGAGGTCAACCCCTCCCATGTGTTTATTGTAGTTATCAATGGCTGTAGGTCTTTTGTACTCAATATGTATTTGTGGGATAGTGACAGCAGACCCGAAATATACCCGGAAGGTTATCATAAACCCTCTCGAGTCACTAAGTACAAACAATTTTATCCCGAAACGAGCACGTTTAGTACGAATGAACACTTTAAATCCTAGTCTTCCTTTGTGCAACAGCAGAGCTTCATCTAGAGAAAGGGCTCCATCTATATCTGGGGTATATAATTTGCATATATCGACTACAATGTTTATAAAATCCAAGAGTTGTGTCTCCCTCCTATCTGGTACAACGTTGTCCGGATTCGAAAATCGTATGAACTTCATAATCATCAGATACCTATCTCTACTCAAAGAATCTGGCCTTGTAAAGAATGGCGTCGCCATCATTTCGTCCGTGGTCCAATATGAACGAAGAGTCAGTTTCCTCACGATTCCCATAAGAAATGTAAGGCCTATAAACTTTTTCATTGTTGCCACTGAAACGTCCTTCCACTTTAAAGTTTTACTTGAATTCGGCTCATTTTCCGGATCAGAATAGAATTTATTAGCACGTAGATTCGTCCATTTAGACAACTCAACAAACAGTTCATCGGGCAGGAAGAGTTTAATATAGTCTAAATCGGTAAACTCATCTGTATTCATGTCATCACGCCAACCCGGTAAACTGGTAAATTCCATTAAGTTTGGTAACGAGTCACTGCCTGGAGTTACAAATGACCAACTGCTCTCATCACAACTGTCATTGGTATCGCTGTCGCTGTCTTCAACCGCAGTCTCATCAGGCTCACATCCTGTGCCTGTGTCATCTCCGCCACTGTCGTCTGCTTCCTCCGAATCTTCTCCACCCTCATCCTCGCTATCAGCACTGAAGCCATAATAGTTTATAGCTCTCCTTACTCTAACAGGTCTATGAGTAGCCATTCAAACCTACTGCAATTACAGAGGTAGTAAGTAGGTCCAATACAGTACTGGTCTATGTTCTACACAGTACTGATGTAGGCCTATCATGTTGTCAGGCCTACAGGCAGGCATTAATGAGCCTACAAATGACCGGGGTATGATAGAAAAACACCTACAAACGACCGGGGTATGATAGTAGCCCAGTACAACACAAGGAAATACATGACACCCAAGGAAATACATGACGCACATTTGCGTCCCGGTGCTCTAGGCATGACGCAAGTGTTGCGTCCCCGGGCTGAAGGGGTTAATTCGAGGCACTAGTGGAGGAAGGGTGATAGATACAGACAACACACGTGCTCCTATATGACAATGTCAACGGTTAACCAAAAAATATACACCATTTAGGTACCGGTAGTATATTTTAACTATAAATTTTCAATGACAATTTAACTAGACAACTGCTTGGTACTACTGTGTTTTGGGCACATCCTCCACCAACATTTTTATACTAGCTAGTTTTTGTTACTTTTTACTTTTTAAAAATGTTCTAGAACATACTGTCTATTAAATTTTTTTATTAATTTTGTTCTAGAACAAATAATTGTTGTTCTAAAACAATATTAATTAATTCGGTTTTTTTCTTCTTGTCAAAGCTAGTTTTTCTTATTTTTTTAATAAAATCGTCATAAAAATCGTCTATTCATTTTTATAAAAAGTAATGTTATTTATTATTTCTATGTAGGCCTACAAAAAATCATGATAAATTATAAATTTAAAACATTTCAAACATACTAGAACGCCAGCAAGCTGGCTTTAAACGAACCTGTCTTTCAAGTTCAAGGTTCAACTGTATAAAGTAATGTTCTTCGATAAGAAAAAAGTATCGGAAAGAAGCACTTTTAGTCACAAATTTTAATTAACCGAAATTCAATTAATCTATCTGGGTGTATTTGCACGAGTAAGGAGGCTTTTAAAATTCCATCGAGTGCAAAACTCAATACACGAGGGCAGAATATCTGAATTTCGGTTACTGAAATTAATTACAAGGAGTTCTTTCCGACACGTTTTAGGCACTAATGTAATAAATATTGATGAAAAATCCAAATAATATCTTTAACCGAAAAGCATAGTAATATAACTTTTTGATCGAGTTCTGCAGATATGGCGGCCCATGAAAAATATACCAGATTTTCTGCCGTATATTTTCACTTTGCAGTTTACCCCAATGTGAAGAATACCCGGTTTTCATTAAAAATACAGGTTACAGAAGGGCTGAATCTAACCAAAACAACAGGTTATAAGACTGAAATGGCGTAAAAAAACACTTTATAAGGTACATTTAAAAAAATACGAATTCTTCATATAGGCCTATAAAATTTCAATGTAATTTCGACAGAAAAGTGAATACCTGGTATTCTTCACATAGGCAGTAATAACATCATGAGCAATGCGAAATAAACTAAATCATATAGTTGCCTGAGTGATACACGGTTAGTCTATATAAATTGCATTTAGAACTGGTAAAAAATTGTTGGTTTGAAACAATGCCATTATAATGAGAAGAAATTTAATAATTATATTATTAACAATCAAACTCAAACAATACCGGATCAATCGCTATCATAATAGTCATCCTGATTGTTTTTTATGTCGAGTATCATTTTTGATACTGCTAACATAAAAGACCTTCTCTCCGAACGCGAAAATCTTGACACATCCTCAACCCAACTCATCATTTCTCCTTTGAGACGTTTTTTAAGTGGGCTCTCTTCGGCGTCTGCTCTTACTATGTCTGAACCTGTTGAGAACATCCTCTTCAACGACATGGGGGCGGGGGGCGCCCCTATCGTAGCCTTCCTTACCCCCTTCGAGAGGTTACTCTGAATAACTGTTGAACTGTCTGAAGACAGAGTTTAAAAAATTAATAAAATATATAAAATTAAACATTAAATATAATTCAATTGAAATATAAAACATTTCATACTTAGTAAATAATGTAGGCTATCTTAAGGGAGCAATTCATAATAAGTTATTTTAAATTTTAAACATTATGAGACTATTAAAGCCTGTGTATGTTAAATAATGTTGTTATTGATATAATTATTAGGTAATTCGGTCGGTACTTGGGGATATTATCCAATAAATTTTTTGGAGACAATTCGTTAGGGCTTACGTGCTATTAGCGATTACGACTTTACGTGCGTTTACCAACCCTATTATAATAGGGTTGTTATTCATTCACATAAAATACAGTATAAAAATAACTTACGTTGGTATATTGTCTCCTCCACTGCATCTAACTGTTTGTAATCATTGAAGGTATTCACCTTCACGTTGGTGATGTCGATGCATGCATCGACATCAAAAATGAATTTCTCGATGTGTTTATTAAAGATAGACATCTGTATGAAGCCAGTTTTATCAGATACTTTGACCTTTCTTAGTTTGTATTCCTTTTTTTGGTGTCACCACCACCACCTTCAGTGTTTATTATCGAAACAACCCTGACGCTCACGTCTGTAAAAAAAGTTAAATTGTCAAATCATATAAATTATTATAGTCATTTAGCTCCAGTTTGAAAAGCTTGAAATAAATATGCCCTTAGTATTATGAACATAACGGATCTGGAATATTGAAATAATAATCACATTTAATAATTTATTATTTGTAATAGATAAATTATCCTTACCTGTAATAGAGCCATCGCTAATTGATGAGAGTTCCTCCAATAGAACCATACTGCCAGCCTCACTGAATGAATTGTATTCTAATTAAAAATACAACTACTGTGTAAAGTAAATGCCGTTATACCGTAAGGTAAGAATTTTACAAAATCTAATTTATCTAATTGAATTTGAATATAATTGAATTCCATGTAGCGAAACTGGCATGTTTTTATAGTAAATATAACTAAAGGTCAATCATTCATAACCTTTCAGTAATGAGCTATAAATTAAAATAACATATATTTCATAGAATCTATCATTACATTATATTACTATATGCCTACATCACCAATAAATAATTGAATTAAATCAATCCGTAACACCAGAAGTCTTCCAATATTAATTGCAACTTGCAATAATTATACTTGTATTTATATATTTACTCATGAATGAACGAACTGTTAATCAATTACTAACACAAACTATCAATCTGAACGGCTTCCAACATTAGTTGCAATCAAGTTGACATTGTAGTCTCCTACTCATTGATTCCTGAATGAACGATCTATAAACACGTTGTGGGTGGGGGGCTCCGCGCAGTACGAGAAACAATTAGCCACGAGCATCGCGAATCTTATACAATACCACGAAATACTTCAAGTGCTGCGCGAAGTTTGTCTCTCACGTTTTATGCGAAGCTTGTACAATGCATCATTGTATTTTACCTGTCAAGTGTCTAATATCTGCCACTACGTGTCTAATATCTGCCACTACTTATAGTCAATGTAAGTATGCCGCCCGCTCTGTCACGAGTTAGGGAATTAAAGGGTCTTCATTTCTTTGAGCATCTCCTCTATCCAAAGATATTGTCAAATGTTATGCTCTAACTCGAAATTAATAAAATGAAATACAGAGTCTTTTTAGAAAGGGAGTTAAAACTTTATAGGCTTACAACTTTTCTAAAACGGAAGATCTTATCATCAACGACATAACAAAGATGCATCTATGATGTGGGGCGAGCAACATTGTAGGCGAAGCTCTATAACATACGAGACAATTTATGTCATTTGGAATGTGCCATGCCCCCTGTGTGGCACCAAAAAAACAAGTAATGAAAATTTGATAATCGAAAATCATCACCAAATCACCTAATTGTATCATCTTATGGGTTTTCTGAACGCGAATATAATCTCCAAATTTAATTTATTGTAGCTTATTGGTTCAGGTATTTTTGGATAGGTGTCAAAGTGCACAAAAAATACAAAGTAGCACAAATTTGATAATCAAAAATTCTTCATCAAACAACTAATTTTATCACCTTTGGGATGTTTAGGATGCTGAGCACAATTATGACAATGAAATTGATTATTCCTTAAATTATTCTGGCATTTTTGGATAAGTACCAAAGTACATGAAAAGTAAAAGTACGGTAGCACAATTTTGATAATAAAAAATCTTCACCAAATAAACCTGATTTTATGACATTATAGGTTTTCTGGAATGGTGAACAATACAATACTCAAATATATAGTATCTGAATTATTCTGGTATTTTTGGTTATGTGCCAAAAATATGTTTCAATTTGAATGCCGGGGAGGTTATGAGCAAGCTTACCATCCATGAAAAGTAAAACAAAATTCACTTTGATAAGGTGAATAAATTCAGTGCTAAAAAAGTTCTAAACTTTTCAACGCCACATTCAAAAATTGTTTCATAATTAGAGGATCTTAGGCAGCAATTCACCGAATAGAACAGCCGTTTACCCCTTAGCGGTTTAAAGGAAGGCTATTTCCATTATTGCCATAACAATTATGGTAATGTGCCAGGAAATATACACGTAACGACCATACGATATGGTTGTAAAACCATAAAATATTTTGAACAAATTCCATTGTGATCAGCGACCTTGAAAACTCGTATCGTATACCTTCAGAATTATACAACCAAACCCAAAATTATTGCTTTGAAATTTTGTGCTACTTGTATTTTTCGTCCCACCAGACTAGTACATAAAACGATGATTGCCTACCAGGAAAGATTTTTAACGAGTTGTATCGTGAACAGTGACCTCGAAAACCCGTATACCTTCAGAATTATCCAACCAAACCCAACATTTATCACTTTGAAATTTTGTGTTACTTGTATTTTTCATCCCGCCAGGCTATCACCAAAAGCACTACGATAAAATATTTTTAACAAGTTGTAGCGTATCGGAAAAACCCAAAACCAATCTCGAAAACCCAAAACATACCAGAAATTATTCCTCCGCAATTTTGAGTTATGAATAATTTCAACCTGTTCACTTCATGGTTTCAAAATTGCGAATCTCAGCCAAGATATGAATAAAAAATTTTTTTAAATGCCCCCCCCCCCCCGGGCCAATTACGTAGTAAAAAGAGCCCGGGCCAGATAGGGTTAAGGGTTTAAGGGTTTGACCAGGGTCATATCAATAATGGGAGCCACTCTATTGTCTGAGCATCAGGGGAAACATATACATTATCATTACATTATATTCATTGTCTTTCCATTATATTTACATTATATTAACTTATTTCCATTATAGCGATATTTACTATACCTAACTATTATACATAAAAACAAAATCTACATAACTTAATTAACAGTTGAACAGAATTCTAGAATATATATTCTAGAATGACCAACAACAATAAACGGCTTACATATTAATTAAAGATTGGCAAAACACATCGTCTATTTGAAAGTAACAATTCTTTTTAAAAGTACTGTAATGTTTAATGATACAGAATTCTAGAATATATATTCTAGAATGACCAACAACAATAAACGGCTTACATATTAATTAAAGATTGGCAAAACACATCGTCTATTTGAAAGTAACAATTCTTTTTAAAAGTACTGTAATGTTTAATGATACGAACTCCATCACCAACATAACTTTTATTTAATAATTGATCTTAATGCAGTTAAAAGTTTCTAAATAATATTTATACACTTTGTATTTAAAACGAAATAAATACATACTGGGTAATATGATAATATCATTATAGTTATGTACCCTGTAAACTATTCATAATTGCCCTTGCTAAATATTTGATCTATATATTAGATCTTCCATTAAAAAAAAAGGCTGTATAAAATTTTACAATCTTTGGAAACCCGTTCTAAAGACTCTGCATCTGCAATCTCTGCATTTCATTTCTTTGATCTCGTGTTGGAACATAACGTTTGATACTTATCTTTGGATAGAGGCTCAAACAAATGAAGACCCTTTAATGTTCTGACTCGTGACAGTGCGACATACATACATTGGCCTCTGAAGCCTGTATCAGATATCATGACATGATGTAATGTCAACCCTTGGACTTTATGACAGGTCAATGAAAAAGCTGGGGATAATGGGAATTGGGTCATATTTGATTTTAGTACATAATTCCCCGTAATTCGAACATTGATGGCCTTGTTTGCAGGGAATACAGGATACACACCCTGAGGTAAACCTTCAATTTGAAACTTTGCACCTCGAATCTTGACATATATGCACTCTGGGAGAGATTTGACACGGTATATAGTTTTCGTGTATTTTAATGACATCTTCTCTTCAATGTATGTTTCTTCATTATCTGCAAACTGGATATGATAAATCCAACCAACAGTTCCATTAGCAATACCCAAGTTGACAGCCAGGTTGTGATTAACGATTACTGGCATACCAGCAAACATGTCAAGCACTGGTGGCAGTCCATTGTATTGATCATCGCGTAGGCATCGGATCTGTTTAAATTTTGTTGCATTAGGTGGAGTAATTTCAGCACAAACTCGAATAATGCGGCCATTGTGTGTAGCGGTTATGCTTCTATTTATCTGGTACATATTGGTATTACTTGAAACAATAACTGGGCAGAAATCTGCATTAACATCTTTGCAATTATCAGCCGTAATGACCTGTTCATTAATTTTATCAATGACATCTTGGTTCCAAACACCAACACGAATATCATCTAGCATATTTCCCCAACAAGGGTCATCAAGATATCTCATATTTTCCTTCAATATAACAACTTTATTGAATTGTTTCCAGAGAAGACATCCCTCTAATGCACTTGCATTTTTCTTCATTTCATCTTCGTGCTTTGTCAGTGATATGGCTGCCACTGCCGCTAATTGATAGAAATCACCCATACAGATGATATTTAGACCACCAAATGGCTTATCGACGTTGTCCATTGCATCCTGCAAGAATTTGTTAATCTTTGCTAAAAATGCACATGATACCATCGATACCTCATCAATTATGATCAGTTTAACACCACTGAATTTTTCTCTTAATTGGTTGCGCACTTTATTTGTAAACTTATTATAACCAGGTCTCATAGACAAAGCATTGTGAATTGTTGTACCACCAATGTTAACACTGGCTACCCCAGTTGGAGCCATAACTTTAACAGCTCTTGGACTTCCCCAACATGCTGCTAAAGTTCGGAAGGCATCAACAGTACGACTCTTTCCAGTCCCACCAGCTCCACCTACAAACATGAGCAATTGAGAATCAGATGGCTTCGAACAAATACCATTCAAAAGCGTTTTCCCACCATAAATAAATATCTCAGTTTGTTTATTATTCATATGGAATGATTGTGATACCATTTCCAGAGTGGGATAAAGTATTTCAGAATTTGCAACTTTATTGTCATCAATGGTGCTATTGTATTGACCAGAAACATGAAAAGCATCTTCCAACAATTGTAATAAGTTGTCTTGACTGATACCTAATGGTGTCTTACTCGTGTTTATTTCCTCAGAGGTATCAACATGGTCGTTATCCTCAGAGGTATCAACATGGTCGTTAATGTCATTTATACGATGTTCTAAATCTCTTAAAGGAATATGTTCAATGATATTCACATTCATAGTATTAGTTGAACATAGTACATTTTGCAGAAGTGTATTTTCTATAACTTGAACATCTGGTGAGTCTATGTCTTCCATTTCTAGTGACAACGACAAAGCAGCAGTATCAATAGCCAATTCGCGGTTTCCCACTTCTTCATCATCGCTCATTTCGGAATTATCTACTTCATACCGTGGATTACCATCACTACCATTAGTGTCCTTCCCAGCTATTTCCCTCAGTGCCTCAGCATTTGACTTTGCTTCATCCTGACCAATGTAAAATTCTTGCATATGGTCCAAAATCATTGTCGACTTCTGTCCAAAGCTTGTTTTACTATATAATCCCCATGAGGTAAGAGGAGGTCTAGGCAATAACTCAGCTGCTGTTCTAAAGGGTTTAAACAATAACAACGCTCTTGTTGCATAGATGTTTCGCTCTTCAACAATTCGAACATCAGGAAATCTCCCACCAATAAGATCTGGTATCACTGATGTCTTTCGTTTTTCCAGCAAATGTGTTGCATGTTGAATATGTTCTACTTGTAAACAGCAATCACTTTCAGTACGTTTAGTTCTTTTCACTTTCACATAATGTTGAACAAACTCATACAGAGAAAATTTAGATAAAGTATCATGTCTAAATACATAATCATCCCACTGAGTTATAACATGGTAACCACCGTCTGCTTTAGTAAGATTTGCATCATACTCATCGTACATAAGAATCTTCTCACATTGTGCCATCAACAATGGTGAAAATGTATCGGAGCAATATGATAGTTCGCCCTTTTTTTCAATAAGCAATGCTGCCATAGGAGCCGATCTCTCTTCCTTTCTAGACAAATTGTAAACTATCGAGTTAATAAGCTGAGTTGCATTTCTCAGTGAATCACCAACAAATTCCTGTTGTTCGATCTGTTTTCTTCTATCATATGCAGCTAGCACTAAAGCTTCTTGCGAATCTATGGAAGTCTGAGCTTTCGAAACATATTTAATAATATAGAAGGCTAGCATAGATCCAGCGGCTGCACCTACAAGAATCTTACAGTCGTGGTTACATCTCAGTAAATCTATTAACACAGGACAATAATCGTTCAACCACTCACATCCAATATGTTTTTCTAGCACAACTCTTCCATTCTCAAACTTTGTTTCAGCAAATATAGGTTTTGGAAATAGAAATCGACAATAGCCTGTAGGTGCGGCAGCTGACTTCTTCATACAAGATGCAGTATGAATATGAGTGTGCAAATTGACTTTGGAGGCAAATTGAGTTGTTATATATGAACCATCTACACTTTCTTTCAATGGACCACACTGGGCAGGGGGCTGCGGCTGACACATCAATTCATTGATATCATCATCATTAATGAATTCAAGTGGTTGTTTATTAAGAACACCTTGTAGCAAAGCAGATGCACTGTATTCCTCATCGCACGATGTACATCTTGCGACTTTGGGTTCTGACTTTCCATGCTTCGACCTCTTTCTACAATTATTTGACAGTTCTATTGACTCAAGCTGCCCTGGGACACACCCACATAGTGATTCACATTCTAGTGGATATGACGATTTGACAATAGTATTTGAATAATTTATAATTTTATCCAGGCTCTCATCACTTAAAGACTGAAACTGAGCAGAGGTTCTTGGCATCCCTGACACCCACAGCAATAAATGTATATGCAATGCACCACGACCTGCAGTTTCAGGCAAACCAAAGTAAGCATCTACCATACCAAATAATCCTTCGCCATTATTATACTTCACTAAGTGTTCCAGAAGTAAGTTTATCAGACGATCGAAATAAACAGCCTGGGCATATGGATTCCTCCCTAATGATGTGAATCGTTCTGAACTTGTAGGCATCGAATCAACATCATTTAGTTCAAAGGACACAGGATTCCCATCAGTGGTTCCATTCGCTATTACATACATAGTATATGATCCTAGTTCATTCGGAGCAACCGTCAAAAATATTGAGGGATTCCCATAGACCATATTGACCAAAGATTACGTCTAAACTGGCTTCGATGATCATTACTACCCCATAAACTTTTACTAACAACGTGTACTTGCTTCATTACAGCTGGTATAGATTTGCCACGTGGATCTTTTAGATAACGTGCCAGATCTTCACAATCTATTAAGTTAATATCTTGTAGAACATTAGGGTTCTTCTTTGAAATTTGACTCAGTTTTAGCCATGTTGATCCTAGGCTCTCTGACCGCGCCAAAACATCGAACATTTGAAGGACACATTCAGAGTGTACAAAAGCTCGTGTAGATAATCTAAATAAATGCCTGTAACCTTCTAATGTACCAACACCCCGAATGCCAGCCGGGTCTCCCAAACCAAATGGAAACTGTTTCACTAGTGTTAGCATGCGGTTACCAGGTTGCCAATCTGCTAAAATAGATCTACTTCGGCGACAAACTAACGTGGCATCTGAATCTGAAAAAGTAATAAAAACTGTTATTACTTAACTGAGAGTAGTTCTTATAAAATAAATTTTATTGGGACAAACCGGTTTTGGAGTATAGAGTGTAAAGTAGTGTACATTATTTGACTACAATAAAATCGCATGCTAGGGGACACTGCCTTACTATGTGGCTCTTCCACACCACATTAGGAATTGGGACATCAATAATAAATTGCATACCTGTTGTGATGTTATCAGCCATAACAGATCGTTCAGCATGTTCTTCAACTAATGCTGAAACTATCATAGAGGCATCACTTCGAATAACGTTTTGATCATCTTCAGTCAAACAGTCTGTAATAATTTCAGGCCTTGTATGTGCTGATGTACTCTCTGCCAATAACTCTAAACTGAGTTCATCATCAGCTGTTCCAATTATATGAGAAACAAGCGGGGAACATTAGCGGGAAGAGAATCTAAGTTTGATTGTTGCAATTGAACATCGTTGTACAATCTGTTATTAGCCAATAAAAAAGCCAAAAGTTTCTCAACAACATCTCGTCTAACTGTGGCTGGACGACGTGCTAATAATTTCTGTTTATCAGTGAATGAACCAGCAAGGATTAAACGAAAATTACCATTCAATTGCGGGAATGACATTGGTAGCTCACAAGCTGGGGGTGTGTTAGGTTTACCAAAGAACAGAACATGTGACTGCATTATCTTATTACATGCTCCACGAATAATGTTAGTTCTCATATATGGCTGAACCCTACTAACCAACGCCCATTCCGCGACAGTTACACCACAAAACTCGTCCGGAAGACACCCAATTATAAACTGATTGGCTATGGACAGTTTCGGACTATAGTCTTACTATTTATGGAGTTCTTACATGTTCCACACAATCCCATTTTAACACTACCACCATCAGACACAAACGCTCTTGGAGACAAAAGGAAATCTTTCAAACCCTGATGGAACTTAGCAGCGCTGTACTGATCAATAAGAAGCGGTGACAAATTAAGTGAAGATTCGGGTGTGAGCTTCTTCTCATGGAGTTTACTAATAAACTTATCGGTAACTGTCACTGCTTCACTCTTGTTCAACCAAACTAGTTCATCGCAGATACCACATACTCTCATTCCCATTCCATGGTTACCAAGATGTTTGACCGCGTTGTTCCAGATTTCTTGTTGCAGAACTCTTGTAGGTATTGATAAACTAGTGGTACTTGTAGCAGTTAGGATTGGCTCAGCTGCAAGTAGTTCAACATGGCTATCACCAGCAATAACACTAGCAGCTCTGACTACTTCAAAGTGGGGTGACTTCACTCGGTCAATCCTGCATCGAGAGCTTTTGTACTTCCTCGTCATCTGTAGACGCTGTGCTCGCTTAGCAGTTGATTCAGAACTGAGCTTAACATGCTGACGCTTCATCATGATCTGTATACGATGGGTTCGCTTAGCAGTTGATTCAGCACTGAGCTTAACATGCTGACGCTTCCTCATCATCTGTAGGCGATGGGTTCTCGCAGCAGTTGATTCAGAACTGAGTTTAACATGATAATGCTTCCTCATCATCTGTAGACGATGGGTTCGCTTAGCAGTTGATTCAGCACTGAGCTTAACATGCTGACGCTTCCTCATCATCTGTAGACGCTGGGTTCGCTTAGCAGTTGATTCAGCACTGAGCTTAACATGCTGACGCTTCCTCATCATCTGTAGGCGATGAGTTCTCGCAGCAGTTGATTCAGAACTGAGTTTGACATGATAATGCTTCCTCATCATCTGTAGACGATGGGTTCGCTTAGCAGTTGATTCAGCACTGAGCTTAACATGCTGACGCTTCATCATCATCTGTAGACGCTGGGTTCGCTTAGCAGTTGATTCAGCACTGAGCTTAACATGCTGGCGCTTCCTCATCATCTGTAGGCGATGGGTTCTCGCAGCAGTTGATTCAGAACTGAGTTTAACATGATAATGCTTCCTCATCATCTGTAGACGATGGGTTCGCTTAGCAGTTGATTCAGCACTGAGCTTAACATGCTGACGCTTCATCATCATCTGTAGACGCTGGGTTCGCTTAGCAGTTGATTCAGCACTGAGCTTAACATGCTGACGCTTCATCATCATCTGTAGACGCTGGGTTCGCTTAGCAGTTGATTCAGCACTGAGCTTAACATGCTGACGCTTCCTCATCATCTGTAGGCGATGGGTTCTCGCAGCAGTTGATTCAGAACTGAGTTTAACATGATAATGCTTCCTCATCATCTGTAGACGCTGGGTTCGCTTAGCATTTGATTCAGCACTGAGCTTAACATGCTGACGCTTCCTCATCATCTGTAGGCGATGGGTTCTCGCAGCAGTTGATTCAGAACTGAGTTTAACATGATAATGCTTCCTCATCATCTGTAGACGATGGGTTCGCTTAGCAGTTGATTCAGCACTGAGCTTAACATGCTGACGCTTCATCATCATCTGTAGACGCTGGGTTCGCTTAGCAGTTGATTCAGCACTGAGCTTAACATGCTGACGCTTCCTCATCATCTGTAGGCGATGGGTTCTCGCAGCAGTTGATTCAGAACTGAGTTTAACATGATAATGCTTCCTCATCATCTGTAGGCGATGGGTTCTCGCAGCAGTTGATTCAGAACTGAGTTTAACATGATAATGCTTCCTCATCATCTGTAGACGCTGGGTTCGCTTAGCAGTTGATTCAGCACTGAGCTTAACATGCTGGCGCTTCCTCATCATCTGTAGGCGATGGGTTCTCGCAGCAGTTGATTCAGAACTGAGTTTAACATGATAATGCTTCCTCATCATCTGTAGACGATGGGTTCGCTTAGCAGTTGATTCAGCACTGAGCTTAACATGCTGACGCTTCATCATCATCTGTAGACGCTGGGTTCGCTTAGCAGTTGATTCAGCACTGAGCTTAACATGCTGACGCTTCATCATCATCTGTAGACGCTGGGTTCGCTTAGCAGTTGATTCAGCACTGAGCTTAACATGCTGACGCTTCCTCATCATCTGTAGGCGATGGGTTCTCGCAGCAGTTGATTCAGAACTGAGTTTAACATGATAATGCTTCCTCATCATCTGTAGACGCTGGGTTCGCTTAGCATTTGATTCAGCACTGAGCTTAACATGCTGACGCTTCCTCATCATCTGTAGGCGATGGGTTCTCGCAGCAGTTGATTCAGAACTGAGTTTAACATGATAATGCTTCCTCATCATCTGTAGACGATGGGTTCGCTTAGCAGTTGATTCAGCACTGAGCTTAACATGCTGACGCTTCATCATCATCTGTAGACGCTGGGTTCGCTTAGCAGTTGATTCAGCACTGAGCTTAACATGCTGACGCTTCCTCATCATCTGTAGGCGATGGGTTCTCGCAGCAGTTGATTCAGAACTGAGTTTAACATGATAATGCTTCCTCATCATCTGTAGGCGATGGGTTCTCGCAGCAGTTGATTCAGAACTGAGTTTAACATGATAATGCTTCCTCATCATCTGTAAACGCTGGTTTCGCTTAGCAGTTGATTCGCATTCTCGTGTTGCTCGTATTCCATTTCGCATCTTCCATAGACGTTGAAAATTCTCGGCAGGCGTTTCTAGCTGTCGTCTCAGCCACATTCGATCTCTATTTCTGACTTTTCCAACTCGTTTCTGAAATATAATTGCACAAACAATATTTATTTCATATGTTTTAACCATGGAATACTAAATATAGACGGAACCGCATTAGTGTTATTTTTTCGGCGCCGAATTTTTTTTAATAAAGTGGTATTATACCATAAAAAGGTCAGAAAATCGACTGGAGCGTTTCCATGGAAACTGGGCAAACAGAAAATTTCGGGGAGCGTTCCGCCCATGGCTACATTGTTGGATTTTTAACTGTACTTTTATGCTAGATAGCATATTCAGATTTTGTTGTTTTGAATGTTCGAGAACGGAGAACGTGTTAGCTATCTATAGATTAAAATAAAAATTTATGTTCTACAATATTTTTTTATTTTAAAAACATGTTGTAATTTTTGATATGTTTTGTAATTGTTGCAAAAAATAATATTATAGTCATCTATTTAGCTTTTTTTTAAAAAGCATATCTTGTCGTTATTTCGGTATTGTATAGATTGTATTAAACACTTACATGGGGACTTCGCGCATCACGTAAGTGCAGATGAGCCTCAGCATAGCAGTACAATTAGTGAGCTAGTCATTCACCGTCATTCACCCACTAGCGGCAGTCAGAGGAACTATTGAGGTCTGTCAGTGTGTAAAATTTCCAAACTTTTGATAGATAGATGTGTACTAAGTTTGGTTCCATTTGATAAAAGAGTGAACGACTCATTAGTGTTCAAACATTTTCGCCAACAACAACGGACGGCTCACTAATTGTACCGCTATGCCAAGGCTCACCTGGACTTACGTGCGGCTCGCTCGCCTCACTCCAAATTCAAATAAAGCAAACATCACAAAATTACGGTATTACTGTGTTACTCGACCCAATTTTACTTGCATGTTTTTTATAATTATAGTAGCTATATTATTAAGAAAATATAGATAGGCCTATATTAATATATTTTATTCTAGAATAAATATATTTCGCTCTAGAACATTAAAATTTTTTTAATACAGTTAGTTTTTATTTGAAAATGTTTTACAACATATATTTAGCGATTTTATATAAAAATATATTTTGTTCTAGAACATTTTAAAAAATATTTTATTTCCAATCTACTGTAATTTATAATTTATTACATAATTTTGCTTAAATTTTTTTAAACGAGATAACAATAAAATAATAACTACTACAAAAAAATACTAGCTACCATAATAATTAATTTGTTGTAATGAATGGTTTTTAACACTTAGGCCTAATCAATTAATATTTTTATAAAATGTTCTAGAATAACAATTATATTTGTTATAGAACATTATTTTTAAACAAAATAATTCGAAAATTTATGCTCTAGAATATTTTCAAAAAACAAACTAACAAAAACTAGCCAGTATAAAAACACATGCAAGTAATATTTGTCCAAAAAGTGGGTCGAGTAACACAGTACCGGTAATAACCAAAATTTCAATCAGTTTTTTTGAAATGAAAAAATTTATAAAAATTGTTCTAGAACAGAAAACATTTGTTCTAGAACATAAATTATTATATTTTGATCAATAGCTAACATGTTCTAGAACCTTTAAAACAACAAAAAGTGAAAACACCACTTTTGTAACCCGTTCTATACTAATGCCTCTGGTGCAAAATGGTCAATGACATGCAAACTAAACATGTAGGCGTTATGATGTAGATTAGTTCACTGTGTACTTTGTAGTGACGGAAAATATAAAGGTTAATTCATAGGATTGTTTTACAAAAGTAGCTACTTGTAGTACAGTAATAATAATATTGTTGACAAATCTACGCATCAACCAAGGCCACCTTAATAATTATTATAGTGGCCTTGCATCTACAATACAACTGCACAGTTCACGAATAATGGTACTTCTTTTGTTTTCATAGAAATACATGGGAAATAAGCTTAAATCGTCCCCCCCCCCACATAGTATTTCTTCTTTGCAAATATGAAAACTTTGACGGATTATATCTCGAGAACGCTCCGGTCGAATTTTGCTTAATTTTTTTTTCTATGTTTTTTTTTAACATTATTACATGTGATGAAACAGGTTAGTTGGCAAATTATTTTTAAATGTTTTGTTAATTTCGCGCATGTCCCCATGTATTACTCACCAACATGGCTGAGCCAAGCTTGTTTTAATAAAACTGCACTACATTACTACTTGTTATTCACTTACAGTACATAACTTACCTTATGACCATGCTCTGTTGACCGTTCGGATACTACAAATTTTGGGGAAAATAAAGACACCAAAACACCTCCAGCAACATCAGATGAAGATGCACTATCTACTAACTGTGGAAAACGTTCAGCAGAGTAATCCATGGCAGTAGAAAGTGAGATGATTTCCTGCTCCATTGGTTCAGCGTACTCGGGGCCGATAGTATGCATTACCTCTAGTTGAGCACACCCAGCACTACTGCCCGCGACGGCAGGTAACTCATCGACGTGGTCTACTTCCATTTCGCAAAGTTCAACTTCACGACTTTCAGCAGCAGATATCCCCGCGTCCGATATCATTTTACCTCGTGATGCAGCGCTTACAGCATTATAAGAAGTAGTAGTAGTAGTAGTAGTAGTAGTAGTAGTAGTAGTAGTAGTAGTAGCAGTAGCAGTAGCAGTAGCAGTAGCAGTAGCAGTGGCAGTGGCAGTAGCAGTAGCAGTAGCAGTAGCAGTAGCAGTAGCAGTAGCAGTAGCAGTAGCAGTAGCAGTAGCAGTAGCAGTAGCAGTAGCAGTAGCAGTAGCAGCAGCAGCAGCAGCAGCAGCAGCAGCAGCAGCAGCAGCAGCAGCAGCAGTAGCAGTAGCAGTAGCAGTAGCAGTAGCAGTAGCAGTAGCAGTAGCAGTAGCAGTAGCAGTAGCAGTAGCAGTAGCAGTAGCAGTAGCAGTAGCAGTAGCAGTAGCAGTAGCAGTAGCAGTAGCAGTAGCAGTAGCAGTAGCAGTAGCAGTAGCAGTAGCAGTAGCAGTAGCAGTAGCAGTAGCAGTAGCAGTAGCAGTAGCAGTAGCAGTAGCAGTAGCAGTAGCAGTAGCAGTAGCAGTAGCAGTAGCAGTAGCAGTAGCAGTAGCAGTAGCAGTAGCAGTAGCAGTAGCAGTAGCAGTAGCAGTAGCAGTAGCAGTAGCAGTAGCAGTAGCAGTAGCAGCAGCAGCAGCAGCAGCAGCAGCAGCAGCAGCAGCAGCAGTAGCAGTAGCAGTAGCAGTAGCAGTAGCAGTAGCAGTAGCAGTAGCAGTAGCAGTAGCAGTAGCAGTAGCAGTAGCAGTAGCAGTAGCAGTAGTAGTAGCAGTAGCAGCAGCAGCAGTAGCAGTAGCAGTAGCAGTAGCAGTAGCAGTAGCAGTAGCAGTAGCAGTAGCAGCAGCAGCAGCAGCAGCAGCAGCAGTAGCAGTAGCAGTAGCAGCAGTAGCAGTAGCAGTAGCAGTAGCAGTAGCAGTAGCAAGTTACTCGCCTTCCCATATTGTTAAAGTATTTTAACTGTCAAGTTTTAAAAAACCATTCCAGATAAAACAAATATTTATTACATGGGAAAAAAGTATAACTATTTTTTTAATTATTCTCGAGGTATTTTATTTACCGTGCGCAAGCGAGGTTAATAAAGGGTCGATATAAAATTGAAAAAAAGTTTTTTTCCCATGTAATAAATACATAATTTTATTCTTAAATAGGTACTTTTTTCTTACTTAAAGATATAGAACGAAGTAGTGTGTTACAAAAGAAATTGAATATTTACTAAATTGCTTCCATAATTACGCAGCGATTCAAATTATTGTACCTTTCAAATCCTGATGCTGCCTTACTCAATGTTAAATTGTGTGTTAAATAATTTTATGTTATGGAATATTTATTTATTTAAGTAGAGATCAGGCTTAACTACAAACCAATATTGGATAGTGAGTTCCGTTTTGGAGTACTTCTTGTAGACACTAAAGTTGCAATAATTTTTGAGTGTCTGCATGGATTTTGCTCAAATTGCGTGCAAACCTTTTCTATTTCGATGCACTTTCGATTCATGTAATAAAATTTAATAAATTTGGTCCTTTTTCTGCCGGTTTTGGGGGATATTCTGATCAAAAATAACAATTTAAGAATAAAATACATTCCAAGCCTTACCGTTTAGATTTTCTTGCTAAATGCCTGAACAGAGATGAATGTACTGTATTAGATAATAAAAGTATAGAACACTAATTAATTCTACGTAATCTCAGTTTAGCCTAAAAAATAACATCGGAAGCAACCAATTTAACAATATAATGTACAAAACTCCTATGAAATTTGGTGATATGTACCATTGAGTCTATCAAACAGCTTTTGGTACCCGGCTGGTACCCTGGTTTAGTTTCTGGTATTGTTAGTTTAATCGACAGCTGTTGTAAACGTCCCAGATAAACAAAACCTACTAAGCTATTAATGTTTGGCATTCTATCAGATTTCAGTAGTAAGTAACCTCATAATAATTGCTAAATATCAATCACCTGAAAAACATTTCAAGCAAGGGAGTTGTGGGTATTTAATTTCGCGTTCAATAATGTTGAAAATATGCAAATATTTCGAATATCGCACTTCGAATCGTTCCCAACTTTTTTATTCAACAACTAGACAACAATTGATAAATACTTGCGTTTACAATTTTACAATACATGCAAGTGGTTTCAAGCCATTTGGTGAACATATAGTGAGTGAGTGATATAGTGAGTGATATAGTGACATATATAGTGATATAGGTAAATATAGACATATATAGTGAGTGATATAGGTAAATATATCCATCGTGTTTTTGCCGGCCTCAGCTTTAGACAAAAACTACCCAGTCTAAAGACAGGTTCGTTATAAATATTTGTCAAAATCAAACCTATGCACATCTATGGTTATCAGTAAGTCCTGAAGTCACATTCTTCTACTGCTTAGTGGCAGATTTAGTGGAGGGGGGGGGGGGGGGGGGGGGGGGGGGGGGGAGTAAACATAACCACTAACCAGAATGGGTGTGGAGGAGCTATATTGTATTGTGGTTGCCTGTTGCCAGCCCCAGGTGCCAGACAACTTGGCAGCATTACACCAATATACTACGATTAGGAAGGGAAGCCTTAGACAGCCCTAGAGCATGTATTAGGCTGGTGGCTGTGTGGGTGGGCCAGGCTGCAGTAATGTAGGAGGCATACTAAGCTGAGGTTGTTTCTTTCTTGAGACTGGACCAGGTGTTGTGAAACACAAGCTGCACCGTGTGGGGCGAGCGACGAAAGTAAGCGAGCTTAGCATACAGGTACCACTAACTCAATCGGTATGTCTGTTGATCTGTCGATCTGTTGTTCTGTGGGGCGAGCCACGAAGTGAGTGAACCTTAGCGTAGTGGTACCATTAATCAACCTGTCGTTCTGTCGTTCTTGTTCAATTTCAATCGTTAATAACTCGGCCACTCTTCGATGAAATCTATCCAAACTTGGTACACATGTTGTTTGGCAAAAGTTTAGAAATTTTCCAAGTTGAATTTCCGTGAGGCCTTCGAGAAGCTAAGATAATAGCAGTTAATTAGTTAATTAAGTCGTTCTGTCGCTTTTTTTGCAGTGTTCAATTTTGAACGTTAATAACTCTATCAATCCTCGATGAAATGTAATCAAACTTGGTACACAAACAGTCTGTCAAAAGTTTAGAAATTTTCCAAGTTGAATTTGTGTGGGGCCTTCGTGCAGCACCAGTGTAACTGTCTTACAGTTATAATAAATTTATTTATTCAAAATTATAACGCTTGACATCAGCAGGTTGCTAGGAGACTAAATCAGCTGGGTTTCTGGCAAATTACGAAATTACAGTAATGCCATTGTGGCCTGTCTGCCTGTACCGGTACTATACTCAATGTCAATCCCTGAATCAGGAATCCTGTAATCAGACAATACCATACAGACATACTGTATTCGGTGTTTTACGGTACTGGCTGACTGGTACCGCGGTACCGGTTCAGTCATTATAGATCACGTATACTTGTACTACAAGACAGGCCTAATTCTGTAGGCCCTAATTAGCCATGCAGTGCGGACTCCGGACTGTTGGACTGCAGTCCTGAATTAGATTAGAGGGTCCGTTGGCGCCGTCCGCCGTACCGCCCTACTACCTGACTACTGTCAGACTGTAGAAGTATAACCGGACTGGTAGCAACTGCTGAACTGCCAACTACAGAACTACCAGTACGGTACTGAACTACGACAGCACTAGCCTCTCCCGCATTTCTACGCTCCTGTCAGCGACAAAAGAAAATGAATTTCTTCGTTTACGGTTTCTGCTCTTGTTAACAGTTAACCCTTGTGTTCCCCTTCATTTCTCAAACATTTGATTCCTTTGAGGTCAATTTTGACCTCATGTAAATGAGAAGGCACTGCGTTTCAATATCCAGTGGTTACTTTTAAAATGATAGGCTATTGTACTGGCAGACTGGTTTAGGAATGTAAGTTGCCTACTTATATTCAGATATTAGACTGTAGTATTATCTTAGTTGTCTGTTTTTTGTCTGTCTGTCCATTGTCTGTTATCAGAATTAGTAATGTAATGGTATGATACCAGTAAGTCATTGCGATTAAATACCATGATTACCATATCAATACAGCAGTATAATGATATAGGTTTTAGTAAGTTTTATTATACTGTAGGTAAGGTAGTTAGTATTATATCAAGTTGTCTGTCTGTTTGTCTGTCTGACTCCTGTCTGCGTCTGTTAGTGCAATTAGTAGGCAACTAAACCTCCCACAACTCAACAATGCACTCAGTGAAAATAATAAATCCTGGCCTTGATAAATAATGAGGGTATTATATTATTCCAGTATTCTACTTATTAATCATATCTACAGATAATTGAATATTCAGAGAAATACAAAAAACAAAACAATATACTAGTAATATAATTCAAATTCAATTTCAACTTTGTAAGGTGTGATGTGATAACTAGTAAATTAAACCATCGTCCCTATTTCATTTGACAGTTTGAATATTCTACTGTATAATTAGTTTACTACAGTTTTACTAGGTTTACCAGTTTCGCCATGTGCATTACAAGTGTGTCTATCACACTTTGCACACACATTTGATACCTTGTTTCTCCGCTTTGCACCTGTACAGAGATGGCAATATCCTCTTGAATGCGGAGTAGGTTGTGATATCGATGTTGATGGAGCATCCGATGGTATGTCCTGACGTAAACGCTTCACCAACATCTGAGCATTTGAACTATACGGTAGCCGTTTTCGTGTCGCTATGGTTGGGCTAATAAGTTCCAGCCCAAGCTCCTCAATAAACAAGCGCCATTTGTATTTCTTACCCTTGTTCCAGTCGGGATTCACTTCCAGCCATAGTACATAAGCATTATAAGCCGACACATCAACCATGTTGTCAAAGAGAGCTACAGGCCATCTCTTCGTCTGCCGCTTGCTCCTATAAGTGGATATACACTTATCAAGGTTGTCTACCCCTCCCTTGGTTTGATTATAATATCGTATAATGTCTGGCTTCTTCTCAACTGCAGTACTGTATGTCACCTTTGAGTGCATTGAACTCATAAGGACAACCACTTTTCCTCTCCTTGGACAGTATGATACTAATGCATTTCCTGTGGAATACCCCTCCAAGGTCGAATACTGTTCCCGTCTCTTCGATTCACAAAAGCTCTTTGGCAGCTCCTTTCTATTCTTCCTAATAGTTCCAACCATAGTCTGGAGGCGCTTTGTCAGTTCGTTTGAAAGGGCCAAAGATGTAAAAAAGTTGTCACATGTTATATTACGGCCCTTTAGTCCCTCCGAAAGATTCAACACAACTTGCTTTCCCAAATCTGTCTGCCTAGGACCACCTTCAGGCTTCCCAAGATACACATCTGCTTTCCAACCATACAGCCATAGCTTGATTTCGCATCACACAGAAACCAGATCTTTATCCCATACTTATCTGGCTTACTGGGGATATACTGACGGAAGGGGCATCGCCCACGGAATGGGACTAGCTGTTCATCGATTGTTACACATTCTCCAACGTTATACATCATTGGTAATTTGCTTGTCCATCTGTCCCATACATCTCTAATTGGCGCCAGTTTGTCAGTTCGCCGTCGCGCTGAACGGGTGTCCTTGTCATCAAAGCGTAAATATCTTGATATATCAAAAAACTTCTTCAATGACATTGTACTCCGGAATATAGGCCTTCCATATGTATCATCCCACAATGTTTTCAATGACTCGTTTCTGGAACGGTATAAACCAGCTAATAATTTTAGCCCTAAGAATGCTCTAATTGACTCCTCATCAACTACATCGTTGCCACATACTTTATTAGACTCTATATTCGATTCGTCATTTGCACGATAGTTGATATTATCTCACTTGTAATGAACAATTGAAATGACGTCTTTCAATTCTAGCAACTGCATACCTTGTTACTCCTGGGGTTTCACTTATTATATTTGCCGATGCGCGACGACCTAATTGTGTAGGAGGAATAGTATTCCATATGACTTTTTGATATTTTCTGGACTCAATTGGACTAGAAGTAACTGTATCCGTATCATCTACAGCCGCTACTGTTTCAAAACTAGTGTCCGAATCTATAGCAGCATCAGTGTCATCAGATGATAGCCAATATTCATCAGCATTATTCTCTACAACAAAGTCTGAATCGGATTCCAAAGAGCTACAAGAAACAGTATCCCATTCATCATCATCCCCACTCGATTCCGTAGACATTTCACCCAAACAGTCAAATATAATGTATATTGAGTTTTGAGATATCAAAATTCACAGTACCTGATGACTGGAATTCAAGCACAGAAGAAAGGGACCTACTGAGTTTAGATTTGCAGACCACAGCGTGGTTTTGAGTAGCTGTGACCGTGACCGTGACCGGTACTGGTACTTATCTAATTTACAATCTGATAATTCTATATAGGCTTCTGCTAGACCACTAGACCAGTACCATACATTCAGTCATCAGTACAGAGAAGGCTAAGATAAGTAAATCTTTCGTTGATATTGAATGGTATAGGTACAAAACATGATGAGGTCAAATTTGACCTCAAAGACAATATGTGTATAAATTGTAAAATTGAATAGACCCCCTTGCAAATTTTTACATTTTTGTTTTTCTAATTAAGATACACTATAAAATAATAAAAGTCACAAAATTTCGAGATAAAATATCAATGTGTGATAAATTATGTAAGTTCAAATCTCCGATGGGTCAAAAATGACCTCAAAGAGAGCACAAGGGTTAAATATGTTAATTAAAGACTATGTATTGGTACGACCGACGGCGCCGGCAACTGGTATAATCAGATGTAGATTATCTGCATATATCTACATACGTATGCATCTACATACAGACATATCAATCTGCCAATACAACAATAGCAATAGGCTTACCCCTACCAACCCCAACCATCCATCGACTCGGCAACTGCAACAATGGAAGTTATGCGAACTAACCAGCTGACCGGCATTCTAAGTTCAGGTACCCACTACCAGCAGTGGCGGATCCAGGATTTTTTTTCGGGGGGGGGGGGGGGGGGGGGGGGGCTTGGCCATTTCAATCATTGGTGACAGGCGAAAATTTTAGTAAACCATTAAAAATTAAACTGAATATAAAAAATGGGTTAAACGAACTGAATGACGCCTTTACAAACAAATGAATTCAACTTCCAACCGAAAGTGTATACCGGTAATATAGTATTTATTTTTGGGCCAAACTGGGGTTGGAAAAATCTGAAATAATTAAACGAACGAAAGTATAACATTATTCCTGAACAAAAAATATGTTAATAAATGAATTATATATTATTATATTGTCTCATATATTATATTATTATATCAATAATAACAGAATGAATGACATGTGTTCACTGAGTTAAACAAGCATTATTCGGCGATTCTTCACTGAGAATTTCTCAATCACCGAACTAACATCAACAACTTTTTCTGAATGGATTGCCATCAGTGCTAATCCGGTCAATCTATCTTCTCCCATAGTGTTCCTGAGGTACGTCTTAAGACGTTTCAGGGTGCTGAAGCTGCGCTCAGGTGATGAATTTGTTACAGGGAGGGTTGCGAGAATTTTAAAAGGATGGCAATATTAGGAAAATGATTCCCCCCCCCGGTATGGATAGGGTTAAAGGATATTAATTATTTTCTAGTATAAGATTTAAATAATTATACTTAAAAGTTATACAGCTGTAATCCCCATACAACATTCCATTATAGTTTTTAATTAGTTCAAGTGATTTGCTTTAATAAATGTGTCTTTAATTGATCTAAACGTAATTAAAGCGGCACAATTATTGAGTAAAAATTTAATCCTTCCCATTATTGGTCAACATAGTCTCTGCGGGGGTGTAGAGCTGCTAGCTGGCTCGGAGATGTTTGTGTAGCCTTACCAGGGCAGAGGGGAATTGTACTGTAATAGGCAGCCAGGAGTATTGCTATAGCAACACAGACATAACTCCAACCACACTGCCTGTATTTCAATTCATATTGACTCTATACTATAAATGTTGTATTACTTACTATCTCAGGTGACAGAAGATATAATGACATAAATACTCATGGTTGTTGTAGGCTTATATCTGAAATAGTTTATTCCGCAATATATTTGTCTGGTTATTTTTTAATTGAATTGTTGCAAAGTAGTAAAATTAATGTTCTTAAAAATAATATTATTATTTTATATGTAACCTAGGAAATTAACTACATATTTTCGCTGCAGCTTTAAGAGTGTACATTGATTTAATATTATTTCAATACCCATATTACTACATCGGCATACGATCGATACGTTGGCGTTGTATCACACATCTCCACATAGATGTATCAGCAGTTACTCGCACAGTTTCAAAACTTCGCATAGTTATAACTGTATAAAGATCGTCAGTCTTGGTTTAGGAAAAATATTTTAATGCAAAACAGGACGAGCGACGAGCGCAACGAGGCATATAATGAAGACCAGGGGGGTGTTTCACGTAGCTTCATTTAATTTAGCTTAAATAACACGATCTAAATGACACCTAAATGTCAGGAAGTTTTTACATTTCACGAAACTATCGACTGCTGTCATTTAACGTTAAATGGTACCATTTAGATAATTAGGTGTCATTTGGCCTCATTAACATAATTATAGTTCAACAATAAATTATTCAATAATATTATACAATAATTCCACACTCTAGAGTACAATGTGTCATACAGTCCCAATCCCAATAAACATTAACTTGGTCGTTTTGGCGGCCAAAATGACCAAAATCACCAAAAAAATGTAGTGTATTCCTATGGGCTACTTGGTCGTTTTGGCGAAGCGATTTAACTCGAATCAGCTCAATCCAGACAGTCTGTCTCCTTGGCCATCCATTTGGTGGATCTGACTAAATGTCGGCTCGCTTTCATTTTTATTATTGACAGATTGTTAACTTACCCGGCGCTGAGCCTTGCAGTACTGGAGTCCGCCCACTGAGGCATTGATAGAGTACACAGTCTTATAAAAGGAGTTGAATGGGGCTTCGTTAAAGGAGGAGTATGTATAATAATCTGAACGTCCCGAAATTAATTTATGGACGTCCCGAAATTAATTTATGGACGTCCCGAAATTAATTTATGGACGTCCCGAAATTAACTATATGGACTTCCCGAAATTAACTTATGGACGTCCCGAAATTAACTTATGGACGTCCCGAAATTAACTTATGGACGTCCCGAAATTAATTTATGGACGTCCCGAAATTAATTTATGGACGTCCCGAAATTAATCTATCAACCAATCAGAATCGTAATGAAATAACTAATTAATGGACGTCCATAAATTAATTTCGGGATGTTAATTTCGGAAATTAATTTCAATAATATTTTTTTTTATAATAAAAATTTTTTTAATATTTTTTTACAATGTATAATTCGCGGACACTGCGGGGTGACTACAAAACAAAGACCCAATTATAAAGACCTGCATAATCTTGTTACATGTGTTAACTTTCGTTAATTGTTTTGAATCCCCCGTCACGCCTCTGTAACTTGCTCCTTTACTAACCTGCTCCTTTAAATAGCAATGGTACATAACGCTCATTGTGACCTGTACAAAACAAAGAGGTAAAGTCGCGTTACGTCCCAAAGAGCGTTAGGTTCCAAAGAGCTTTAGGTCCCATTGCCAGAGAGCGTGAGGTCACATTGCCATTTAAAGGAGCAGGTTAGTAAAGAAGCAGGTTACAGAGGCGTGTTGGGGAACCAAAACAATAAACGAAAGTTAACACATGTGTTTTGTATTTGTACAGGTCTTTATTATTTGGGTCGTTGGTCTTTGTTTTGCTAGTCACCCGACACTGCGGTGTTGCGTGGGGGCCACCAATCCACCCACCCACACTCAACTCCCAACTTCCTGGACACTAGGATACTGAGTGAAAGCGTCTGAAACTACTACAGGAACTCCATGACATACTATGGGCTAGCGACTAGGGACTGGCGCCCTTGAACATGTAAACTGTAGTACCTACTGTACCACCTACCTTAAAGTGACCTGTGGGACCAGCCCATTATTAGTGAGGTCGGCATTTCTCTTTATCCTGCCGCTCTCTTTGTATTACAATAGCATACAGCTAACCAATGGCAATGGTCTACCCCCAGTGCGGGAAAGACAAGCTGGCTACCATTGAAATGAATAGGGGAAGGATAATATGGTGTGTTCGTGTTCCCATCCTAATGTCTGTCGTCTTGGCTCAGCTAAGCTTAAACAGAGCCACAGCCTACAATAGAGCTTTACCTAAATACACTTCCAGTGAGCCAAGCAGTAGTGGCGGGTTAGCTCCAAAATGCCCATGTAGGATTTCTTCGAAAAAGGACCAATTGGTTGAGTTACGAGTTACAGTGAAAAAGTATTCATGATTAGATTTTGCTTTGAACAGGAGAAACAGTACCTTCTTGTATAGTTCATATGTGTACATGTGTTAATTATTAGCGTTGGGCTTATTTCTATGTATTTTTGCCTGTATTCTATGTATGTCACGTGAAAACATGCAAGGCCACTAGCGTCCAGTTTAAAAAAATGAAAACAGGATTCACATTCCGAATTATCTACTAATCCCCCCCCCCCCCCCCCCCCATGCACACTCACCATATAGGCCCAAGTATGATTCACACATGACCTTACATAGCCATCACACCTCTCCTGAGCCACGGTAAATAATATTAAATCCAGCGAACTTCTAATTAACTCCAGCGAAATTAATTATCAATATATTAATTATATTCAACGCAGATACACAGATAAAACACAATAATTATTTATTACATGGGAAAAAAAGTTAAAATGTTTTCACTATTAATTCTCGAGGCATTATATTTACCGTGTGCGAGCGAGGTTAATAAAGGGTCAAGAAAATATTGAAAATAAAAATGTTCTATGTTTACCTTACAAAATGAAAAATAAACGTGCGAAATTATTAAAACAGTAGTGTCCTACTCGAACGGAACGGAACTGTCCGGGGGGGGGGGGGGGGGGGGGGGGTTGGGGAGGGAATGTCCGGAAATCGAAGCCTTTTTCTATCTGCCAACATCCTGGGCTTTACTTACACTCAGCCTCTATTCACTGGCTGTGATTGACAAGCCAACTTGCCTCAGAAGTTCCTTTCATGAATGCCGCAATTTATATTTGGCCATTTTGGTCGTTTTGGCCGCCAAAATGACCAAGTTAATGTTTATTGGGATTGGGACTGTAGTTTTCATACTATTTTCGTTAAAACCCATTCGCATCATTCCCATTTGCTTCACTTTGGTAAAATGGCTAGTAGTAAGGGGTAATGGCCGGTAGTACAGTAGTACTGTAAGGCTACTAAATCTAGTAGGGAAAGTGGACAACGGACGAGTTCGATGCACTCATTGATGGTTACGAGCAGCATTGCCAAATACTCAATGCTCAGTTTTGTTCAACAATTACACTTGCAGGCAAGAATGAATTATATGATAAAATTACCTGCAGGGTTAATGCAGTTGGTGGGTAAGAACGAACAATGGAACAAATTAAAATAAAATGGTCCAATGAGTCATCGTTAGTGAAAAAATATTAAACACAGCGTACTCGAGTATCACTAAGGAGATTAAGAAAACCGGGGGTGGACAGGTAGAAGTGGATGTGGATGAAGTGATTGAGAATTTTACCTGTATAGAGAAAAGGATAGCAAGAATGATACCAGAGGATAGATAGATAGGAAAGAATAACCGGTGCGACTGCTGACGTTGTTGTCATTGACCACGGTGTAGTCGGGGAAGGTCCAGTTGAGGATACAAATGATAATAAACGCAAGTATCAAAATGAAAACCAAGGAGGAAGTGGAGACTGCAAGGCAAAGACCTTTAAGAGAAGCACAATACAACATGTGGGTGGATGAAGACAATCCAATTTTGAAAATAGAAGGAGAGCGATTGGTCATGGAGAAACGACTCCTTGAAATCTAAGAAGAACGGCTAAACAAACATAGAGCGTCGACGACTGGCTACTGAAGAGTGAAGGCTAATGATATCCGAGAGTAAGTTGCGGAACATGAGTTACAAAAAAGAGTCGCAGAATCTCATGAATAATGGGGGGAATCTTAACTCAGAGTACAGCCTAACTAACTGACATAAGTTCTTCAATTTATCAGTCGTACATATCAACTGCCTAAACTATAAACTGCAATTAAATCAGTAAGGAGGTCAAAAAGTACTTCAAATCTATCAGATTGTAAGTTTGCTACTAAATCGCTATCGAATAATCCCACTTTCAACCCCCTCTACCATCTGAGCCGCCGCCAATTTAATTTCAAAAGTGGCAATTTTAACCATTTAGTAATTCGTCGATTTACTTTAGATTCAGTTTCAGACTTTGTTTAGGATTTTCTCACACGTACCGGTAAT
>JAUCBJ010003732.1:0-12619 GCA_032718475.1 Nemertoderma westbladi
GAATAATTTGGCTATAACTTTTGCGTAGAGGTATAGCCTACATAGAGGCTACATGTAGGTATGTGTAGCCTACATGTAGATGCACGTGTAGGGTGAATGTAGGTAGGTGTAGGTAGGTCTTTAAAAACAACAATGATGAATGAATAGGCCTACACGGGGTACCCGGACCCGAACTTCCTCGATGAGATGCGAATGCGGCGATCGGGGGTGGTACCCGGAACAACCACGAAGAGATGCGCATATGGCGGGCGGTGGTACCCGAAACAACCAGGAGGAGATGCGAATACGTCGAATGGGGGTCCCCTGAATACCCACGAGACAGAGCCTATCAATACTACAGTACTGACAAAGGAAAAAACGACTGAACGATATACCGATACATACTGTAGATCTTATGATCCTGCGGGTTCAGGCATGGAGGCTAATGACTTTGTATGGGCCGAACGGCCCGAACCTGATGTTTCCAGTCAAGGAGGAATCGACTAACGGTTAGGGTTAGAGCTCGTCGTCGGTGTCCATGAGGGTCTGAGGATGAGTGGGTAATTCAACAAAACGCTAACAATGATACCGGACTGACTGATTGAACCAGAGTGGCGATGGTAGTCGCTGATGTATATATATTATATATATTATATATCATGTATTGATTGTTAGTAGATATTTTTTTATAGTATTTGTTTATTAACTTTATTTGTCTTCATTTGTCTATATTGATAATATTGTGTGCTGTGCTGATTTTACATTTATTTTCTTTTATCTTTATTTTTCATTTTATAAATCTTGCTGTGGCCGTTTTAATCTACTAAACTGCCGTATCAATTTCATGATATTTTAATGGATATGCAATTTAACTTCTTCTTTCTATTAACTTTCAATGCAATCAAATATAACTGTAAAGCTATTGACTTTCGTGTTATTGTTTTGCTGTTACTTCGAGATGGGATTTGAATCCCATCGGATTACTGATTAATTCCCATCATCGAGATGGGAATACTTTATAATGAAACAGTGTGGTGGTCCGCGGGATAGTGGGAAGGGATGGGACTGTTGCTGGTTGGTGGAATGTGACTGCCTGAAAAATTAAAACAAACAAAACTTCCAGACTTCTATATTTTTACTTTCAAAACAAAACGTCCAAAACATTTCAATGCTGAAGTACTGTTCAAGTCCCATGGATGTATGGTTGATAAACAGATAAAGAGAGGCAGAGGGGGGTCAGGGTTTCTGGTAGACTATAGTCCCCGCGATGATGGCTGTTCTTGTTTAGGTTACTCTTACTCAATAAACATATAAATCAGAACGAGTTAATCTAATGGAACGATGCCTTTCGTGGCGTTAGCATACTCAAATTTATTAGGGCATAATATTTATGACGAGTAAGGGACTTTAGTATAATCAGAACGCGATGTTTGATATTTATACAGTACTGCAGTATGCAGTAAAACCTGTTGTCTGACAGCAGACAGGTCTGCAGGTTGATGTACCGTATTGTACCGTGGAGATCAGAGATTATTGCCATACATCCTGATTGACGACCGTGTATCACGTTACTGCAAGTTGACACATAAATTACATTAATATCTATGGGACTACACCTACCTACATTCACCCTACACGTGCATCTACATGTAGGCTACACATACCTACATGAAGCCTCTATGTAGGCTATACCTCTACGCAAAAGATATACCCGAATAATTTAAGGAATAATCAATTTCATTGTCATAATTGTGCTCAGCATCCTAAACATCCCAAAGGTGATAAAATTAGTTGTTTGATGAAGAATTTTTGATTATCAAATTTGTGCTACTTTGTATTTTTTGTGCACTTTGACACCTATCCAAAAATACCTGAACCAATAAGCTACAATAAATTAAATTTGAAGATTATATTCGCGTTCAGAAAACCCATAAGATGATAAAATTAGGTTGATTTGGTGATGATTTTCGATTATCAAATTTTCATTACTTGTTTTTTTGGTGCCACACAGGGGGCATGGCACATTCCAAATGACATAAATTGTCTCGTATGTTATAGAGCTTCGCCTACAATGTTGCTCGCCCCACATCATAGATGCATCTTTGTTATGTCGTTGATGATAAGATCTTCCGTTTTAGAAAAGTTGTAAGCCTATAAAGTTTTAAATCCCTTTCTAAAAAGACTCTGTATTTCATTTTATTAATTTCGAGTTAGAGCATAACATTTGACAATATCTTTGGATAGAGGAGATGCTCAAAGAAATGAAGACCCTTTAATTCCCTAACTCGTGACAGAGCGGGCGGCATACTTAGATTGACTATAAGTAGTGGCAGATATTAGACACTTGACAGGTAAAATACAATGATGCATTGTACAAGCTTCGCATAAAACGTGAGAGACAAACTTCGCGCAGCACTTGAAGTATTTCGTGGTATTGTATAAGATTCGCGATGCTCGTGGCTAATTGTTTCTCGTACTGCGCGGAGCCCCCCACCCACAACGTGTTTATAGATCGTTCATTCAGGAATCAATGAGTAGGAGACTACAATGTCAACTTGATTGCAACTAATGTTGGAAGCCGTTCAGATTGATAGTTTGTGTTAGTAATTGATTAACAGTTCGTTCATTCATGAGTAAATATATAAATACAAGTATAATTATTGCAAGTTGCAATTAATATTGGAAGACTTCTGGTGTTACGGATTGATTTAATTCAATTATTTATTGGTGATGTAGGCATATAGTAATATAAGTAATGACAGATTCTATGAAATATATGTTATTTTAATTTATAGCTCATTACTGAAAGGTTATCAATGATTGACCTTTAGTTATATTCACTATAAAAACATGCCAGTTTCGCTACATGGAATTCAATTATATTCAAATTCAATTAGATAAATTAGATTTTGTAAAATTCTTACCTTACGGTATAACGGCATTTACTTTACACAGTAGTTGTATTTTTAATTAGAATACAATTCATTCAGTGAGGCTGGCAGTATGGTTCTATTGGAGGAACTCTTATCAATTAGCGATGGCTCTATTACAGGTAAGGATAATTTATCTATTACAAATAATAAATTATTAAATGTGATTATTATTTCAATATTCCAGATCTGTTATGTTCATAATACTAAGGGCATATTTATTTCAAGCTTTTCAAACTGAAGCTAAATGACTATAATAATTTATATGATTTGACAATTTAACTTTTTTTACAGACGTGAGCGTCAGGGTTGTTTCGATAATAAACACTGAAGGTGGTGGTTGTGACACCAAAAAAAGGAATACAAACTAAGAAAGGTCAAAGTATCTGATAAAACTGGCTTCATACAGATGTCTATCTTTAATAAACACATCGAGAAATTCATTTTTGATGTCGATGCATGCATCGACATCACCAACGTGAAGGTGAATTCCTTCAATGATTACAAACAGTTAGATGCAGTGGAGGAGACAATATACCAACGTAAGTTATTTTTATACTGTATTTTATGTGAATGAATAACAACCCTATTATAATAGGGTTGGTAAACGCACGTAAAGTCGTAATCGCTAATAGCACGTAAGCCCTAACGAATTGTCTCCAAAAAATTTATTGGATAATATCCCCAAGTACCGACCGAATTACCTAATAATTACATCAATAACAACATTATTTAACATAGGTAACGGAAATCAACAGGCTTTAATAGTCTCATAATGTTTAAAATTTAAAATAACTTATTATGAATTGCTCCCTTAAGATAGCCTACATTATTTACTAAGTATGAAATGTTTTATATTTCAATTGAATTATATTTAATGTTTAATTTTATATATTTTATTAATTTTTTAAACTCTTGTCTTCAGACAGTTCAACAGTTATTCAGAGTAACCTCTCGAAGGGGGTAAGGAAGGCTACGATAGGGACGCCCCCCGCCCCCATGTCGTTGAAGAGGATGTTCTCAACAGGTTCAGACATAGTAAGAGCAGACGCCGAAGAGAGCCCACTTAAAAAACGTCTCAAAGGAGAAATGATGAGTTGGGTTGAGGATGTGTCAAGATTTTCGCGTTCGGAGAGAAGGTCTTTTATGTTAGCAGTATCAAAAATGATACTCGACATAAAAAAACAATCAGGATGACTATTATGATAGCGATTGATCCGGTATTGTTTGAGTTTGATTGTTAATAATATAATTATTAAATTTCTTCTCATTATAATGGCATTGTTTCAAACCAACAATTTTTTACCAGTTCTAAATGCAATTTATATAGACTAACCGTGTATCACTCAGGCAACTATATGATTTAGTTTATTTCGCATTGCTCATGATGTTATTACTGCCTATGTGAAGAATACCAGGTATTCACTTTTCTGTCGAAATTACATTGAAATTTTATAGGCCTATATGAAGAATTCGTATTTTTTTAAATGTACCTTATAAAGTGTTTTTTACGCCATTTCAGTCTTATAACCTGTTGTTTTGGTTAGATTCAGCCCTTCTGTAACCTGTATTTTTAATGAAAACCGGGTATTCTTCACATTGGGGTAAACTGCAAAGTGAAAATATACGGCAGAAAATCTGGTATATTTTTCATGGGCCGCCATATCTGCAGAACTTGATCAAAAAGTTATATTACTATGCTTTTCCGTTAAAGATATTATTTGGATTTTTCATCAATATTTATTACATTAGTGCCTAAAACGTGTCGGAAAGAACTCCTTGTAATTAATTTCAGTAACCGAAATTCAGATATTCTGCCCTCGTGTATTGAGTTTTGCACTCGATGGAATTTTAAAAGCCTCCTTACTCGTGCAAATCTCAATACACCCAGATAGATTAATTGAATTTCGGTTAATTAAAATTTGTGACTAAAAGTGCTTCTTTCCGATACTTTTTTCTTATCGAAGAACATTACTTTATACAGTTGAACCTTGAACTTGAAAGACAGGTTCGTTTAAAGCCAGCTTGCTGGCGTTCTAGTACCAGTAACATGTGTGGTATTTACACTGGCCTCCAGGCTAGGTTAAAATCCATCAACAATTTGATTGATTATATTCCATGTTCAGCTTATTCCCTAAATCTCGTTGGTGTACAAGGGCAGAAGATGCCTTGAACAAATATTGGCTCTTCGACTTATAATCAATTTTGCTTTGTACAAAAAAATAAATTATTCGTATGCTTTAATGACTATAGTAAAGCATATGATAGTTTCTAGAGATAAGCTTTTTGAATACCTGACCGAAATTGGTTGCGGTAGAACTATGTTGTTGGCGCTAAAATTGATGTATATATGTACGAAGAACATTTTAAATGGTGCAATAATAATAATTTCAAAAATAGGTGTTCGGCAAGGTGCACCTACAAGTTGAATATTATTTAGTATTTTTTTAAACAAAATGTTAACTATGATTAGATTAGCTATAAAGGAGGGTGGATTTCTTTGTGCTTTACATATTTTCCTACTGATGGATGATACAGTCATTTTGGAAACTACGCGGGAAGCACTTATAGCCAAACTGAAACTACTCAGCCATGGTTATAAACAACGATAAGACTAAGTTTTTTGTTGTAAACGGTAGCGAAACGGACAAGCTTCCAATTGTATTACAGGGTTTAACAGTTGTTAGGTGCTAGGTGTTAGGTGCAATAGTTATATATATCTTGGTTCCCCTTTAACAGTTGTTAGGTGCAATAGTTATATATATCGTGGTTCCCCTTTAACAGTTGTTAGGTGCAATAGTTATATATATTTTGGTTCCCCTTTAATAGTTGTTAGGTGCAATAGTTATATATATCTTGGTTCCCCTTTAACAGTTGTTAGGTGCAATAGTTATATATATCTTGGTTCCCCTTTAACAGTTGTTAGGTGCAATAGTTATATATATCTTGGTTCCCCTTTAACAGTTGTTAGGTGCAATAGTTATATATATCTTGGTTCCCCTTTAACAGTTGTTAGGTGCAATAGTTATATATATCTTGGTTCCCCTTTAACAGTTGTTAGGTGCAATAGTTATATATATCTTGGTTCCCCTTTAACAGTTGTTAGGTGCAATAGTTATATATATCGTGGTTCCCCTTTAACAGTTGTTAGGTGCAATAGTTATATATATCTTGGTTCCCCTTTAACAGTTGTTAGGTTCAATAGTTATATATATCTTGGTTCCACTTTAACAGTTGTTAGGTGCAATAGTTTTATATATCTTGGTTCCCCTTTAATAGTTGTTAGGTGCAATAGTTATATATATCTTGGTTCCCCTTTAATAGTTGTTAGGTGCAATAGTTATATATAACTTGGTTCCCCTTTAACAGTTGTTAGGTGCAATAGTTATATATATCTTGGTTCCCCTTTCGCTGCAGATGGAAAAATGTCGACAGTGATAAAACTCCATGAGAAACGCTGTGAAGAAGTGTTGAATAAATTTATAATTTTTTGCAAGGCCAACCCTTCCATGCCCTTTATATACAAACTCAGAGTGTTTGAAGTATGTGTAGTCTCTACCCTTTTGTATGGTGCGGAATCATGGCTTTGTTGGGACTTGCGTCCGATTGAGCGCTATTATATGCGGATGGTAAAAGTGTGGCTAGGAGTGAGACAGCAGACGCCAAACGACCTGTGTCTCATTGAGCCCGGGTTGCCGCCAGTGGCCTGGAGAGTGCTTGTTGCCAGGCAACGCTTCCTAGCAAAACCCCATGGTATTTCAACACCCTATACACAGGCACACACTGTCGCAGCAACGGGAAAGACACTGGCGTATAAAATCCTAACAGAGGCGTCAAAAATAAAGGCGGGAGCACCGCTCAGCCTGGTGAGAGAGAGAGTGAGAAAAAAACCTAGCACCGCTACAAAATTTGAGACATACAAAACAGAGATAAACCCAGATTTAAAATGCCACCCTGTTTACTTCTTTACAAAGCTATTTATCCCGGAATACACTTGCATTTCTTTCACAAGAAGAATCAGATTATTGTCGTACAATCTAGCAATAGAGAGGGGCAGGTGGAGCAGAATCCCTCGGATAAATCGCGGGTGTAGTTGCGACAACTTGAGTGTTCAAACAGGAAGCCATTTACTATTTGACTGCACATTAAGTAACGATATACGTGAGTCGGCACCACCGTCTATTAATTGTACAGTGAATAGCATGGATGAATTTTGTTTATATTTAATGAACGAAAATATTATACAGCGTCTTGAGCGCTAGCTAACTAACTAACTAACTAACTAACAACATGGTTCTAAATGTTGTGAAGATGCCATATCTTTTTTTGGTTTTGTTCAGTTAATTTATAACTTATTTTCGGCATCGGCACGGAGGTGGGGACTACTCACATTTGTGAAGTCAATATCTTCAACTCGCTGGTCAGCAAGACATGATGCAACAGTGCCATTGTAGAGAACTATTGTGAATTATTGGAGGTTTTAAACTCATTATCAGTAGATATGAATCAGTCAGGTGCAACTCGAACTGAAGCTTCAGGACTTTTTTCTAAAATGAATGAGTACGAAACAGTGGTGATCTACGTGTCGTGGAATGCTATATTAAAACTATCAGTAAGGCACTTCAGAAGTCAGATATAAACCTTAATACTTGTGTTCAGATCTAGGTGAGCCTTGTGGGTATTTAAGGAATCCGTACGAAATAATTTCTGTGAATATGAAAACCAGGCATATAATATTCTAGGACATCGAGAATATACAGAGAGACTGCGTACAAGAAAGATAATGCGTTTCTTTTGAGAACCAGATACTAAAGTTGACCTAAGTGTAAGGGAGAGGTTCGAACGGCTCCTGAAGATGGTAGACACACTTATATCGGAACTAAAATACAGAAAAGAAGCTTATTCTGAGGTTCATAAACGGTTTGCAGTCTTATATTCGTTCAATGAGTCATCTGAATCAATAAAAATAAGAGCTGCAAATCTGAAACAACATTATGATAATGAGCTCGATGAGTCATTCACTGATGAGTGCGAGAATTTTCTGGATATTTTGCTAATGACGCCATAAAAACTTCGCCTCTAGAACTGTTGAAATACATTAAAGAAACTCATGTATCAGAGCTGTTTCCTAACATTGTGATAGCACTGTGAATTTCCCTGGCGCAATTTAATGCTGTTGCAATGTGTCAGCACACATTCAATGCACTTAAAATAAAAGACTGAAATCCTATATGTGCTCATCACTGGCTCAAGTAAACACTACAAATTTATCTTTTTAGTTTAATTAGTTTTTTAGTTTAATTTAATTAGCTGTTGAATCAAACGTAACCTGCAAACTCGACTTCAATGATATCATTGAAGAATTCTCTGCACTCAAAGCAAGAAAGCGAGTATTTTAAATTACAAAATATAATTAACAATTAATTTACTTAATACACTAATATATGTTATTTTAATTATAATTATAATAATAACAATAATTTTTTGGCAAGTTATATTATAATTTTTAAAATGTTTTACCTGTCCTATCCGTTTTACCAATTTACATACATATTAATAAATAATAATTACTGATTTTATTTATTTATTTCAACGGAACACTAATACAATATAAGTATTATGGATATTATGTATTATGAGATACCGGTAAATTGTTAATTATACAATACAGTATACGTCACCAATATTGATTTCACCATTAATAACGACTAGGTACAGTATGATACACGTTCGTGGGGCCATCGCGCATACGAGGGTCAGTTATTAGATAGGTACAGATTAAAATTGAGCAATTCTATCCCAAAATTGGTACTTAAGAAATTTAAATAAATAATTAAGAAAATTTAACCAAACTTTTACTTTAAAAAAAACTTTCGCATTGGCAGCTTGGCATAGATGTCATAGAAGTCCACAGTCAAACTACTCAAAAAATTCAATGCATTCTTCAGTCCTCGGGTCTCGCTAATTGGTTAGTCCAGTTTGCCCATAGCGCTAGCGCAGTAGCGATAGTAGCGAGTAGCGTCGCAGTAGCGAGTGCAGTAGTGGATACCGGAACATGGAATAAAGATCAGCTGGTACAACCTGACAATATGTCAGTCTGTCTTAAGTCCGCATAATTTCAAAACTTCCATGGCTGCATGGTTGTCATTGCATTGGCGGGTGGCGCCAACAACCTGAAGATATTGATTGAAGAAACTGAAGATGAACCGGTAACTCTGTACCACTGTAACAGTACTGGTACCGTACTGTAAAACATAGGCTTATGTTTAGGCCTAAGATTAAGGTACCGTACCGTACCAGTACATGATATGGCTGAATAGTCGCGATATCGCAATTCAGACATCACTCAGGCAATACCGCACATACCAATACTCAGATAATGCAGTAGCAGTACCACATTGACAGACTGACAACCGTCTAGAAAGCTAGGCCTACCACATACAGCAACAGCAGTGAGCAGTACCGGTACTGAGTACAGGCATCTCATGGTACCGGTGTCGTACTCTGAACTCTGCACATCGGGAAATGCTGGAATGGCTGAAAGTGAAATAGGCCTACCACACTTCCCAAGGCCACATTATTGCTGCATTGTACCGGTATTGCTGAATTTCAAACCCACATGATATATCCTGCAGTCTCCTAGCAACCAGCTGATGCCAAGCCTAATAATTTTTGGATAGATAAATTTATTATAACTGCAAGACAGTTACACAGAAGCTGCACGAAGACCCCACGCAAATTCAACTTGGAAAATTGATATATATATTGATTTATATTGAATATTCTAAACTTTTGCCAGACTACATATGTACCTAGTTTGGATATGTTTAACGTTTAAAATTGGACACAACAAAACAACAGATCAACAGAACAACAGAGCAACAGACACACTGATTGAGTTAGTGGTACCTGTATGCTAAGCTCGCTTACTTTCGTCGCTCGCCCCACATTCGAATAGTCTGTATCGCAATTCGAATGTAACATTTGGAAACAGTTAAGGTGCCTAAAAAGTGAAAACAGTGCTTTCTGCACCTTTTCGGCAAGCACCTTTTGGGCAGTTGAGAATTTCCCTGTGGTGGTAAAATCTATTCCCAAGTAAGTATATTGGGACACCACCTCGACTACCTTTGATTTATAGAACCATTTATCTGTATTACTTAGGGTGCCACCTTTTCTAAACACTATAATCTTTGTCTTTGCTAAATTTACCTCATGAGACCAGTAATCCGCAAATGAACACAATGTGTCCAAAGATGTCTGCAGTTTTGTTGCGCTATTTTCCATGAGAATGACGTCATCAGCGTATAATAGGATGAACAACTGTAGATGACCTACATGTAGACCCTCAAATCCAACAGCTGCCAATTCCGCCACCAAGTCGTTCAAGAATAGAGAGAAGAGGAGGGGGGATAAAGCATCCCCTTGCATTACCCCTACAAGTATATCGAACTGATCGGAATAATTACTGTCCCACCTAACCCGAGCATTAGCTGCGCTGTAAATGCTCTTTACTATTCCGAGGATTTTTCCTCCAAAGCCTAAACTACCAAGTTTTATCCACAAAGGGCCTTGTCGTTAACGCTATCGAACGCACGACGAAAGTCAACGAAAGCGCAGTATAATTTACTGCACCAATAATTTTATAAATTCTATATTATTAATAACATTTTACATTTGTGAAAAAAAATAAAATAAATTGCACTTTTATGAATAATTCCTCAAAGAAAATAAATTGAAGGTTGAAAAATATGCGATTTTGAGCGGCTCTAGTGTCTAGTGTTCCTTGTGTAATGTGCCTTTTTGAGGGGCCTCAAATATTCCTTTGGCCTAGGGCCTCACCATGGGTCAATCAGGCCCTGAAGATACCAACAACCAAGCACCAGCAGTATACGCCAGCATTAAAAAGATTATGAATGATAACATTGTCTTTGAGTTTACAAAAAATTTCTGTCATGATTTCAGATTTACAAACTAGGCAATATAGAAACAAATTTATATTGCACTTATTCCACAAATATGCGAAGGAAATAAGTTTGCTTTGAGATGGATACACAAAGGCTGGAAAGGGTCTATCAGATGGAATTCTCCCTTTGGGACTTCATACTCTAAATGTCATATCTTGGCTTGGCCTCATGAGAATGCTTCCTTCTTATGTGAAACCTACTGGGCAGCTGACTGCCGTCAGCTGATCACTGTCTCAAAATTCCTGGGATGAGAATCGTTATAGACAACATTTTTTCCAGTAGTTTATTCTTTGAATTCTCAGTAGCATACTACCACTATACAATAAAGGGAAGAAGAACAATTTAATGGCCCATAATTTAACATGGTTAAATCCACATTAGTCAATGGTCGGTCAGGAGAGGGAAAGGGGGAGGGGGGGGGGGGGGGGGGGGGGGGGGGAGGGGACTTAGACGCAATAAAAATACATCCCTCTCCAAGGGAAAATCGAAGCAAATAACAGTTGATTACTCCTATAATAAAACTGTACCCTGTTCTATTGACTTTAGTTTTATTTTAGTTGGAGTAACGTGCCACTCTGCCCCTTTATCTACTTTGATTACGATTTTCCATTGATTCGCCGACATGGGATTAGAGTCAAGATATCCCCCCCCCCCCTCCCTGTCTCTAAGTGGCGGCATTAATAAATCCATATTTTTTAAATGTAAATTATCTGCTATGGTAACTCATTACTACAATTTTGTAAAGTAGCGACAAATTTTGGATAATCACTAAAATAAATAAACCTGTGCACTTGAGTAAAGCATAATTTTATTGGTAGTGCAAAGGAAAATCATTAGTATTTGCAATTACATGTAGAGAGAGTTCATCAAGAGCTGTCAACTAAAAACTCATGTAATATCTACAAGGGTTATAAACGCCATCTCTGAAGGGTCAAACCGTTTTCTTAATTGATGACAAACCTGTGCTTCTTCTTAAGACCAAAACCAAATTAATTACTCAAAAATATAACCTTATCAGCTTCCAGCACATTTTGATTTATTCAAGGTAACTCCACTGACAAATTTTTATAGTAATAAATTATATAATTAGCCCATTTCTAACACAGTTTTACAATTCTGTAATTATTACCGAGTGACAGTTCAAGGATATCAACAAAGTATTGTACAAGTATGAATGTTGTGGATGGTTAGCTTTGCCTTATGGTTTGCTTTGCCCTAGAGAGACTTGGGGGGGGGGGGGGGTGTAGTTAGAGACATTCACTTAAAGGCGGTGCATAGCCAACATGCACCGCCTCCATATCTCTGATCAGGACGTCTTGATTAATGACTAGAGCGAATTCAGGTTACCTGAGGCTGAAAGCAAGCAGGAATTGGGCGGGATGAATCCCTACAAAGGCATCCTTCCTTCATAGAGATTCCATCCCTCATCCGACTAAATTAAAATCCCACGTTTTACCTCAGAGAATTTATGTTGATGGAGCCTTGTTCCTACGAATATCAACTCTGATAGGCTAAGTAGAGGCAGGATTTTATCAAATCCCAACAAGTTTTGGCCAATCGACATCCATCACACACACCACTACATTATAAAGTTTTGTCAGCATCTGGCAGTTTAAGCTATTCTGCTCCTAGTGCAGCTGTAGATTAAGATACTGTAACTGAAAAGGCTACTGCTGTTGTATCCACAGATAGACTGACTAGCTGTCCATGACCATGGTGTACGATCAATAGCGATTTATAATCAAC
>JAUCBJ010003733.1:0-20283 GCA_032718475.1 Nemertoderma westbladi
GTTTCCCCTGATGCTCAGACAATAGAGTGGCTCCCATTATTTATATGACCCTGGTCAAACCCTTAAACCCTTAACCCTATCTGGCCCGGGCTCTTTTTACTACGTAATTGGCCCGGGGGGGGGGGGGGGGGCATTTAAAAAAAATTTTTATTCATATCTTGGCTGAGATTCGCAATTTTGAAACCATGAAGTGAACAGGTTGAAATTATTCATAACTCAAAATTGCGGAGGAATAATTTCTGGTATGTTTTGGGTTTTCGAGATTAGTTTTGGGTTTTTCCGATACGCTACAACTTGTTAAAAATATTTTATCGTAGTGCTTTTGGTGATAGCCTGGCGGGATGAAAAATACAAGTAACACAAAATTTCAAAGTGATAAATGTTGGGTTTGGTTGGATAATTCTGAAGGTATACGGGTTTTCGAGGTCACTGTTCACGATACAACTCGTTAAAAATCTTTCCTGGTAGGCAATCATCGTTTTATGTACTAGTCAGGTGGGACGAAAAATACAAGTAGCACAAAATTTCAAAGCAATAATTTTGGGTTTGGTTGTATAATTCTGAAGGTATACGATACGAGTTTTCAAGGTCGCTGATCACAATGGAATTTGTTCAAAATATTTTATGGTTTTACAACCATATCGTATGGTCGTTACGTGTATATTTCCTGGCACATAACCATAATTGTTATGGCAATAATGGAAATAGCTAAGCTTGGCTTAGCTAAAGCCTAGCTTTAAAACCGCTAAGGGGTAAACGGCTGTTCTATTCGGTGAATTGCTGCCTAAGATCCTCTAATTATGAAACAATTTTTGAATGTGGCGTTGAAAAGTTTAGAACTTTTTTAGCACTGAATTTATTCACCTTATCAAAGTGAATTTTGTTTTACTTTTCATGGATGGTAAGCTTGCTCATAACCTCCCGGGCATTCAAATTGAAACATATTTTTGGCACATAACCAAAAATACCAGAATAATTCAGATACTATATATTTGAGTATTGTATTGTTCACCATTCCAGAAAACCTATAATGTCATAAAATCAGGTTTATTTGGTGAAGATTTTTTATTATCAAAATTGTGCTACCGTACTTTTATTTTTCATGTACTTTGGTACTTATCCAAAAATGCCAGAATAATTTAAGGAATAATCAATTTCATTGTCATAATTGTGCTCAGCATCCTAAACAGGTGATAAAATTAGTTGTTTGATGAAGAATTTTTGATTATCAAATTTGTGCTACTTACTATTCGCTCTGGGTTAGGGGTTTGGCCCCTGACCCTCATTGTGTGATTCTCCTTCCCATTCTTATTGGGATGGCACGAGTTGGTTAATTACCCAATCTCGTGGCTCCCAATATTGCTTATCGGCTTACAACTTTATGGGGTGTTAGCGGGATTGAATAAGCTAACAGCCAACACCCTACTGGTAAACTACAAGTTAGTAAAATGTGAATAAAAATACCCAACAAAGTAAAATGCATTTACTTTATCAATAATATAATTAAATCTACAGATTATATATTTTTAGACAAAAACTCAGACTGTAACTCTTGATGAAGCCAGAGCTCATGTCAACCACGAAGTTCAGCTATAAGGGGACCAGGGATGGTGGGTCTTTGGCAGGGCCAAGTCGGCAATGTCGGCCAACTTGGATGGTAGTTCAATCGTGGAGCTAGCCCGGCTACGCATCACATGAGTTCCGCTGCAGCAGGGAAACTTCGTTTATGCCCTATTCGGAGGTGGTGCACCAGGTGGTATAACAACTGGCACAGAAGATTAAATAAATATATTAAGTTCTTACATGAAATAAATTTCAATATGAAATATCAATATAATATATTTTGATCAAATTATAGCACAACAAACAATGGCTAGTATCAGTGAACAAACCTACCGTATAACTATACATACAATGTTATACACACGTTGGCAGGACGAGGACAATAAAACTCAGTATTGTGTAGCCAGATCAACCCCCCCGCAGACCTGCCCCATCCCCAAAGCCTGACCCGCGCCAAGACCGTCGACCACCTCTGAGGCAGAGAGAATTCGATCGGAGGAGGGCGAATTGAATCCTCCGGCGAACTCCACCCTGCACACAGGCAAGGCCCCCTCTCGGCCATCCAAGCTTGTCTCGAGACGACATGAAATAAATTTAATGAAATAAAAAGCCTAGATTATCAACATTCTTTTAAATCTGCAATGTTTCCAGTATATCCTGAGTCATTTAGGTTGTTCTAGAAAATTTAAGTGCATAATTACAAATAATTCCCCAAAAATATATAAAATTAGTTTCTCCATTCGAAAAATTAGATTACCAGCTGGTTTTGTTATTATTTTTTTTTAGAAACATTGTCCAGTATGTCACCGCTTCATTCCAAATATAATCACATTACGATGACGTCATACGAACTATTTCACAATTCTAATTTTTGTTATTTACGCTATAAACTGCTATTTTATGAACAATGATGATTGTATATTATAAAATATTGTACTATACACTAACTGCTTGTTTATGTTGTTTCAGGCCCCCCGAACATAACTACACCTCCGGCCAACACGAATGGCACTATAAACGATAAACTGACCCTCAGTTGCGCAGCAACCGGCCAACCCCGCCCAGATATCACCTGGAGTAAAGGCGGAACTTTACTCAAAGGTTATTTATTTTTACTTCTGTAACTAACCGATTTATAGCTCAAAGCCACACTGTAAAGTGTGAAAAAAGTTCGCCACAACACTAGACCATATAAGTAAAGGCATTTATTTTTCCATCACTAAAAAATAATCAATTTATCATTAGATTTAATGCAAGAATAACTATTTTATATCATTTTCACTAAAATTAATCAGTTATCACTAAAATTAATAACTTATCACTAAAATTAATAACTTATCACTAAAATTAATAACTTATCACTAAAATTAATTACTTATCACTAAAATTAATAACTTATCACTAAAATTAATTACTTATCACTAAAATTAATCACTTATCACTAAAATTAATCACTTATCACTAAAATTAATTACTTATCACTAAAATTAATTACTTATCACTAAAATTAATCACTTATCACTAAAATTAATCACTTATCACTAAAATTAATCACTTATCACTAAAATTAATCACTTTCACTAAAAGTAATCACTTATCACTAAAATTAATCACTTATCACTAAAATTAATAACTTATCACTAAAATTAATCACTTATCACTAAAAGTAATCACTTATCACTAAAATTAATAACTTATCACTAAAATTAACTACTTATCACTAAAATTAATCACTTATCACTAAAATTAATCACTTATCACTAAAATTAATTACTTATCACTAAAATTAATTACTTATCACTAAAATTAATCACTTATCACTAAAATTAATCACTTATCACTAAAATTAATAACTTATCACTAAAATTAATCACTTATCACTAAAATTAATCACTTATCACTAAAATTAATTACTTATCACTAAAATTAATCACTTATCACTAAAATTAATCACTTATCACTAAAATTAATAACTTATCACTAAAATTAATAACTTATCACTAAAAGTAATCACTTATCACTAAAATTAATAACTTATCACTAAAATTAATCACTTATCACTAAAATTAATCACTTATCACTAAAATTAATCAGTTATCACTAAAATTAATAACTTATCACTAAAATTAATAACTTATCACTAAAATTAATTACTTATCACTAAAATTAATAACTTATCACTAAAATTAATTACTTATCACTAAAATTAATCACTTATCACTAAAATTAATCACTTATCACTAAAATTAATTACTTATAACTAAAATTAATTACTTATCACTAAAATTAATCACTTATCACTAAAATTAATCACTTATCACTAAAATTAATAACTTATCACTAAAATTAATCACTTATCACTAAAATTAATCACTTATCACTAAAATTAATCACTTATCACTAAAATTAATAACTTATCACTAAAAGTAATCACTTATCACTAAAATTAATAACTTATCACTAAAATTAATCACTTATCACTAAAATTAATCACTTTCACTAAAAGTAATCACTTATCACTAAAATTAATCACTTATCACTAAAATTAATAACTTATCACTAAAATTAATCACTTATCACTAAAAGTAATCACTTATCACTAAAATTAATAACTTATCACTAAAATTAATTACTTATCACTAAAATTAATCACTTATCACTAAAATTAATCACTTATCACTAAAATTAATTACTTATCAATAAAATTAATTACTTATCACTAAAATTAATCACTTATCACTAAAATTAATCACTTATCACTAAAATTAATAACTTATCACTAAAATTAATCACTTATCACTAAAATTAATCACTTATCACTAAAATTAATTACTTATCACTAAAATTAATCACTTATCACTAAAATTAATCACTTATCACTAAAATTAATAACTTATCACTAAAATTAATAACTTATCACTAAAAGTAATCACTTATCACTAAAATTAATAACTTATCACTAAAATTAATCACTTATCACTAAAATTAATCACTTTCACTAAAAGTAATCACTTATAACTAAAATTAATCACTTATCACTAAAATTAATAACTTATCACTAAAATTAATCACTTATCACTAAAAGTAATCACTTATCACTAAAATTAATAACTTATCACTAAAATTAATCTGTTATCACTAAATTTAATCTGTTATCACTAAAATTAATCACTTATCACTAAAATTAATCACTTATCACTAAAATTAATAACTTATCACTAAAAGTAATCACTTATCACTAAAATTAATAACTTATCACTAAAATTAATAACATAACTTATCACTAAAATTAATCACTTATCACTAAAATTAATCACTTATCACTAAAATTAATCACTTATCACTAAAATTAATCACTTATCACTAAAATTAATCACTTATCACTAAAATTAATCACTTATCACTAAAATTAATCACTTATCACTAAATTTAATCTGTTATCACTAAAATTAATCACTTATCACTAAAATTAATCACTTATCACTAAAATTAATCACTTATCACTAAAATTAATCACTTATCACTAAAATTAATCACTTATCACTAAAATTAATCACTTATCACTAAAATTAATCACTTATCACTAAAATTAATCACTTATCACTAAAATTAATCACTTATCACTAAAATTAATCACTTATCACTAAAATTAATCACTTATCACTAAAATTAATCACTTATCACTAAAATTAATTACTTATCACTAAAATTAATCACTTATCACTAAAATTAATCACTTATCACTAAAATTAATAACTTATCACTAAAATTAATAACTTATCACTAAAAGTAATCACTTATCACTAAAATTAATAACTTATCACTAAAATTAATCACTTATCACTAAAATTAATCACTTTCACTAAAATTAATCACTTATCACTAAAATTAATAACGTATCACTAAAATTAATAACTTATCACTAAAATTAATCACTTATCACTAAAAGTAATCACTTATCACTAAAATTAATAACTTATCACTAAAATTAATCTGTTATCACTAAATTAAATCTGTTATCACAAAAATTAATCACTTATCACTAAAATTAATCACTTATCACTAAAATTAATAACTTATCACTAAAAGTAATCACTTATCACTAAAATTAATAACTTATCACTAAAATTAATAACATAACTTATCACTAAAATTAATCACTTATCACTAAAATTAATCACTTATCACTAAAATTAATCACTTATCACTAAAATTAATTACTTATCACTAAAATTAATCACTTATCACTAAAAGTAATCACTTATCACTAAAATTAATAATTTATCACTAAAATTAATTACTTATCACTAAAATTAATCACTTATCACTAAAATTAATCACTTATCACTAAAATTAATTACTTATCACTAAAATTAATTACTTATCACTAAAATTAATCACTTATCACTAAAATTAATCAATTATCACTAAAATTAATAACTTATCACTAAAATTAATCACTTATCACTAAAATTAATCACTTATCACTAAAATTAATAACTTATCACTAAAATTAATCACTTATCACTAAAATTAATCACTTATCACTAAAATTAATTACTTATCACTAAAATTAATCACTTATCACTAAATTTTAGTGAATGTATTGTTGCTAGGTAACAGTTTGAGTCAGCTGGTGGTGGGTTATATTTGTACTTATTTTGGTGCGTTTTTATATTCGAATTATTGTTTGTTAATATTATAATATATGGAGGCTTTTGAGTAAAAAAAAAAAAAAAACTTATCACTAAAATTAATCACTTATCACTAAAATTAATAACTTATCACTAAAATTAATAACTTATCACTAAAAGTAATCACTTATCACTAAAATTAATAACTTATCACTAAAATTAATCACTTATCACTAAAATTAATAACTTATCACTAAAATTAATCACTTATCACTAAAATTAATCACTTTCACTAAAAGTAATCACTTATCACTAAAATTAATCACTTATCACTAAAATTAATAACTTATCACTAAAATTAATCACTTATCACTAAAAGTAATCACTTATCACTAAAATTAATAACTTATCACTAAAATTAATCTGTTATCACTAAATTTAATCTGTTATCACTAAAATTAATCACTTATCACTAAAATTAATCACTTATCACTAAAATTAATAACTTATCACTAAAAGTAATCACTTATCACTAAAATTAATAACTTATCACTAAAATTAATCACTTATCACTAAAATTAATAACTTATCACTAAAAGTAATCACTTATCACTAAAATTAATAACTTATCACTAAAATTAATAACATAACTTATCACTAAAATTAATCACTTATCACTAAAATTAATCACTTATCACTAAAATTAATCACTTATCACTAAAATTAATCACTTATCACTAAAATTAATCACTTATCACTAAATTTAATCTGTTATCACTAAAATTAATCACTTATCACTAAAATTAATCACTTATCACTAAAATTAATCACTTATCACTAAAATTAATCACTTATCACTAAAATTAATCACTTATCACTAAAATTAATCACTTATCACTAAAATTAATCACTTATCACTAAAATTAATTACTTATCACTAAAATTAATCACTTATCACTAAAATTAATCACTTATCACTAAAATTAATCACTTATCACTAAAATTAATTACTTATCACTAAAATTAATCACTTATCACTAAAAGTAATCACTTATCACTAAAATTAATAATTTATCACTAAAATTAATTACTTATCACTAAAATTAATCACTTATCACTAAAATTAATCACTTATCACTAAAATTAATTACTTATCACTAAAATTAATTACTTATCACTAAAATTAATCACTTATCACTAAAATTAATCAATTATCACTAAAATTAATAACTTATCACTAAAATTAATCACTTATCACTAAAATTAATCACTTATCACTAAAATTAATAACTTATCACTAAAATTAATCACTTATCACTAAAATTAATCACTTATCACTAAAATTAATTACTTATCACTAAAATTAATCACTTATCACTAAATTTTAGTGAATGTATTGTTGCTAGGTAACAGTTTGAGTCAGCTGGTGGTGGGTTATATTTGTACTTATTTTGGTGCGTTTTTATATTCGAATTATTGTTTGTTAATATTATAATATATGGAGGCTTTTGAGTAAAAAAAAAAAAAAAACTTATCACTAAAATTAATCACTTATCACTAAAATTAATAACTTATCACTAAAATTAATAACTTATCACTAAAAGTAATCACTTATCACTAAAATTAATAACTTATCACTAAAATTAATCACTTATCACTAAAATTAATAACTTATCACTAAAATTAATCACTTATCACTAAAATTAATCACTTTCACTAAAAGTAATCACTTATCACTAAAATTAATCACTTATCACTAAAATTAATAACTTATCACTAAAATTAATCACTTATCACTAAAAGTAATCACTTATCACTAAAATTAATAACTTATCACTAAAATTAATCTGTTATCACTAAATTTAATCTGTTATCACTAAAATTAATCACTTATCACTAAAATTAATCACTTATCACTAAAATTAATAACTTATCACTAAAAGTAATCACTTATCACTAAAATTAATAACTTATCACTAAAATTAATCACTTATCACTAAAATTAATAACTTATCACTAAAAGTAATCACTTATCACTAAAATTAATAACTTATCACTAAAATTAATAACATAACTTATCACTAAAATTAATCACTTATCACTAAAATTAATCACTTATCACTAAAATTAATCACTTATCACTAAAATTAATCACTTATCACTAAAATTAATCACTTATCACTAAATTTAATCTGTTATCACTAAAATTAATCACTTATCACTAAAATTAATCACTTATCACTAAAATTAATCACTTATCACTAAAATTAATCACTTATCACTAAAATTAATCACTTATCACTAAAATTAATCACTTATCACTAAAATTAATCACTTATCACTAAAATTAATTACTTATCACTAAAATTAATCACTTATCACTAAAATTAATCACTTATCACTAAAATTAATCACTTATCACTAAAATTAATCACTTATCACTAAAATTAATCACTTATCACTAAAATTAATTACTTATCACTAAAATTAATCACTTATCACTAAAATTAATCACTTATCACTAAAATTAATAACTTATCACTAAAATTAATAACTTATCACTAAAAGTAATCACTTATCACTAAAATTAATAACTTATCACTAAAATTAATCACTTATCACTAAAATTAATCACTTTCACTAAAATTAATCACTTATCACTAAAATTAATAACTTATCACTAAAATTAATAACTTATCACTAAAATTAATCACTTATCACTAAAAGTAATCACTTATCACTAAAATTAATAACTTATCACTAAAATTAATCTGTTATCACTAAATTTAATCTGTTATCACTAAAATTAATCACTTATCACTAAAATTAATCACTTATCACTAAAATTAATAACTTATCACTAAAAGTAATCACTTATCACTAAAATTAATAACTTATCACTAAAATTAATAACATAACTTATCACTAAAATTAATCACTTATCACTAAAATTAATCACTTATCACTAAAATTAATCACTTATCACTAAAATTAATTACTTATCACTAAAATTAATTACTTATCACTAAAATTAATCACTTATCACTAAAATTAATCACTTATCACTAAAATTAATCACTTATCACTAAAATTAATCACTTATCACTAAATTTAATCTGTTATCACTAAAATTAATCACTTATCACTAAAATTAAGACATCAAATTCTATGTTCTGTATGTACGACATCTAATTATTTTAAAGTGGTAGCTAGTGTTTTTTTTTATTATAGCCAGTGTTTTTGATAGGTTTTTCAGGATTTATAGGTGTGTTTTTTAACATAATTATTATTGTGCATTGGTTTACATGCTAGTATTTTTAAAAATATAATTGTTTCTCTATTATGGAGAAATTAATGGCTAGAGTACCGCCCGTCCCCCATTTTAATTTTTTACCAAAATGTACAAGTTTGCTAGCTGTTACCTTTTAGCGTTTGTGTAAATTGTAATAGATTGTGATTGTGTAAATTGTGATAGAAACATAATAGATTTTTTTTATTATGATCTAGAACACGTTATATTTTGTTCTAGCACATTTTCAAGAAATGGAAAATTTTATAGTAGGTTGCTTTTATTATCTCCATGAATGGATTTTTTCCCTATTTTTTCATTTGACGACACCAGCGGTATTTTATCATTTTTGTTACATTATGTCAAAATGTTTTTTGCTTGAACAGCGTTCTGGTGAATTACTCATAATGCTGCAAAGTACTACTTTGCAGCGTTGCGGCCTATAGGACGGAACGCTGCAAAGTAATCAAAGACATGGAAGCAACTTAAATTACCGAATTCCAGAATGTATTATTTCCATTTATGTTAATGAGTGCTGCTTCATTATCCAGTTTGCAGTGACGGGACTAGCTACTGTATGTAAATAATTATTTAACGTGTACTGTATTCCATTATGGCGAAACGTCCAATAGAAGACAGTGTAATGACCAAAGCAAGATATGACGACGACAGTGTTCAGTAAAACTGAACGGACACAGACGGTGAATCAGTTTGCTTCAGTCGACTATAGTCAAGATGGAATATATAATATAATTGTTTCTCTATTATGGAGAAATTAATGGCTAGAGTACCGCCCGTCCCCCATTTTAATTTTTTACCAAAATGTACAAGTTTGCTAGGTAGCTGTTACATTTTACAGTACTTACTCCAATGAGGAATGAAAGTATCAATGCTAATATATTTATTTATAACGAAACTGTCTCTTTATAGAGGTACCTGCTGACCGGTACTGTAGGTTAATAGGTTATTAATAGGTTTAGGTTATTAATAGGTTATTAATGTGTTACGCTGTGCAGAAAAAAGTGAAACTATTTGTATTATTCGTCGACTTTCGAAAGGCCTATGACCTAGTGCCACGCAATAAATTATTAGAAGTTTTACGTAACGCTGGCTGCGGTAAACGGATGTTATACGCCATCAAATCCATGTATACGTGTACAAAATATATATTGCGTGACGCCATAATAATCTCGTGTTTTGGAGTAAAACAGGGGGCCCCTTCGTCAGTCACCCTGTTTTGTGTATATTTAAATCAACTTGTGCTGAATTTAAGAAATGCTTTTCAAACTGATGGTTTTCTGGGTGTTATACAAATCCTATTACTGATGGACGATTCCGTAATCCTTTCAACCTCTCGTGCTACTTGCGAATCAAAATTTCGAGTGCTTGTGGACTTCTGTACAGAATACGGTATGGTAATAAATACAAAAAAGACAAGGTTTTTGGTAATAAATGGCAGCTATTCAGATAAACTCCCGATGTCATATAAAAATATTGTTGTAGACCATTGTTACAGTTATGTGTATCTAGGGTCGCCTTTTTGCGAAAGTGGTGCAATGTCCTCCATTTTAAATTTACATGTTAGTAGGTGTAACGACGCTGTGAATAAATTTATCATATTTTGTGCAGTTAACAGTACTATGCCCTTTCACCTGAAATTGAAAGTATTCCACTCTTGCTTATCAGCTGTGTTAGTCTATGGGTGCGAGTCGTGGCTGACCAGAGATTTCAAGGTGATTGAAACATTGTATATGAAAGCAGTAAAGTCACTACTGGGCGTTCGTATCACTACACCTAAAGATATTTGTCTGGTGGAATCCGGATTGCAACCATTAGCGGTAACTATTTTAAACGCTCAAAGCAGATTTTTTAAGAAATATTCAGCTGTCACTGACGATTGTTTGCCTATCAAACAAGTTTTTAAACTTTGTGGTGACTCCAATATCCATAGTTGTAATTTATTATGTAAACCCTCAGAGACTGAAACTTCTAAGGTTTCCCTCAGTACTGTGAAACTGAAAATTACGGTAAAACCGATCGCTGCAACAAAGTTTAGTCAATACCGTGATGTCCTTAATCCCAGTCTCTCCGTCCACTCGATATACTATAATTCCACTGAATAGGTGGTAGTTGGTGTAGGAAAGAATGACCCTCAATAATGTGGGAACATTTATTTCTATATTAGGATTTATTTTTAATTTAAACATTTAGACATTCCAAAAGGAACTTTCCATTTACTTAGTAATGTTTACTCAATCTATAACCAAAACATTAAACAGCCATTAAAAGTGAAATAGTCTCAAGAGTAAATCTCTTCGAGAATAAATCTCAAGAGCTGCATCAATCATCTCGTTCACATCTGCATCATCATTTTCTTCCTCGTTTTTTACCTCCACAACGAAGTGGCCGCACTTATCGCATACTTTGGGGAGATCAACTTTATCTACATTCCGGCTCTTCTGCACTGTCTCTCTGGCCCGAATAGTGGCTCGGTCCTGTTGGGCGACGATTTGCCCCACTAATATGTCGAGTGCGGCGGATCTCGTGGCTTTGTGGACCGGCTCCCGACACGCCGGACAATTAGGCTTCTGTTTCAACCAGACTGCCACGCAGTGACAGCAGAAAGAATGCGAACAGTTGAGAAGTAACGGCTCAATGAGCACCTCGCGACAAATCGAGCATTCCAGATCTTTATCGAACTCGAGTATTCTCGAGAGATCTACTGATGATATTATTTTATTGTTTAATTCTTCATTATTATTGGGTTTTGCTAATATTAAACTATTTTTTCTTACTTTCTACTTTAGTTTTAGACTCCCCACTAATACCATCTTCATTCTTTGAATCATCATTGGATTGAACTTGTTTTCTTTTTAACTGTTTTTCCTTCCCTTTTCGATCCATTATACTGTAGTATACGTGCAATTGGTTTCAAACTAATTATTTATCTTAATTATTGTTTTACAACAAATCTATTGCTTTGTAAATATTCGTCGTACTATTAGATATTGTATCCCCATTTTTTTAATTGTATTCCATTTTCTATTAGATTTGTTTCTATGGTATTACTTGGCCTGCCCCACTTTATTGAACAGTTTTACTGTTGAAGCACATGGTATTACTTAGCCTGCCCCACTTTCTTTAACAGTTTTACGGTTCATTATTGAAGCACCATTTTCGTCAGCAAAAGTTGTATAAAAATTCTTAAAAGTTTTTCATTTCATTTCATTGTTGTAATGAAATAAAATTGACATAAATTGCACAAGAACATATAATAAAAGTGCACAAGATTGACACGTATCAAAATCGGTATAAGACATTCTGAGATACAAATTAAAATTAAATAATTGCACAGATTACTATTGACAATAAGACGTCATAGGCGTATATACAATAAATGTGCAAATATAAGTATAATATAATCAGTAGATTGTGTTTATTATTGGTTTGGTATGTGATTTGGAATGAGTATAGACCTTTTGTTGTTTTGCTCCGAGAGTTGAGCTTCTTGTTTATTATTCTAAGGTTTTTGGTTTTCTTTCTGATTGTGATTTTCATGATAAACTTTGAAGCTGTTTGCTGGATGGTGTGTGTCACTTTCTCTAGATACGCATTCATTGTCTTTTCTGTCCAAATAATAAGGTTATTGCCGTACTCTTCCTGGAGTGCTTTGAGATTAGTGTTCACCTCTCTCTATTCCTAAAATAGGATATAGTTTAATTGATACTGGGCTGTGGTCTGATCCATTCCTGAGTTCGTTACGGTCATACACCTGACCTTCTGTGCAGAGTCGAAGCCCATTTAGATTTGTGAGTACCTGGTCTATGTAAGAATCTGCCCTACCCTGGATTGCTGGATTGCCTTTTCCATGATTTTTTGTTAAAGACGGTGTCCCAATGGATACGAAGGAAACTTAGTGCTATATTCTTGATTAGTGAATGCAGATCTGCGGTTTTTCCATTCAGTGCATATGATTCCACCAGGCCAGAAATTATCCGCAGCACATAGCACAAGCAGTTCTGTTCGTATCATAATTTTCATATTCTTGAAGTTGCCATGAATCCTAGTTGTAACCCTCCCTGCTCGAATCCCGTTGATGCTTAGGCTTATCGAAAACACTTACAACGCAATAATGAATTTATAATAATTATAATTCCAGAATATAATTTTCTAAAATTTGTTATAGTATTCGTAAAATGAGTGGTTATAAATTATGAAATTGAACAAAAAATAGTTTGCGTCCAGTCCGCCTCCAGTCCCGCACGGCTGCATGGCCTTGTAGTTCTAGAACGTCTTGTCGCACTGCGATGTAAAGTTGGAAAATATGTCGCCATGGCGATTTCGTAGTGCGAAATTAATTCCACACAAATAAATAAAATTTAATTGGTAACGAAAATGGTGCTTAAAGGTCCGTTTCTTGAGCTTTATTTCTAGCTTTATTTCTAGCTTTTTTTCGAGCTTTTTTTCAAGCTTTTTTTTTAGCTTTTTTACAAGCTTGATATGCCTTTTCTAACGTTCAGTTAAAATGAAGCTTTTTTTAGCTTTTTTTTTCCAATCCTTTTTGTGAGCTTTTTTCTAGCTTTTTATTTATTAAGACATCAAATTCTATGTTCTGTATGTACGACATCTAATTATTTTAAAGTGGTAGCTAGTGTTTTTTTTTATTATAGCCAGTGTTTTTGATAGGTTTTTCAGGATTTATAGGTGTGTTTTTTAACATAATTATTATTGTGCATTGGTTTACATGCTAGTATTTTTAAAAATATAATTGTTTCTCTATTATGGAGAAATTAATGGCTAGAGTACCGCCCGTCCCCCATTTTAATTTTTTACCAAAATGTACAAGTTTGCTAGCTGTTACCTTTTAGCGTTTGTGTAAATTGTAATAGATTGTGATTGTGTAAATTGTGATAGAAACATAATAGATTTTTTTTATTATGATCTAGAACACGTTATATTTTGTTCTAGCACATTTTCAAGAAATGGAAAATTTTATAGTAGGTTGCTTTTATTATCTCCATGAATGGATTTTTTCCCTATTTTTTCATTTGACGACACCAGCGGTATTTTATCATTTTTGTTACATTATGTCAAAATGTTTTTTGCTTGAACAGCGTTCTGGTGAATTACTCGTAACGCTGCAAAGTACTACTTTGCAGCGTTGCGGCCTATAGGACGGAACGCTGCAAAGTAATCAAAGACATGGAAGCAACTTAAATTACCGAATTCCAGAATGTATTATTTCCATTTATGTTAATGAGTGCTGCTTTATTATCCAGTTTGCAGTGACGGGACTAGCTACTGTATGTAAATAATTATTTAACGTGTACTGTATTCCATTATGGCGAAACGTCCAATAGAAGACAGTGTAATGACCAAAGCAAGATATGACGACGACAGTGTTCAGTAAAACTGAACGGACACAGACGGTGAATCAGTTTGCTTCAGTCGACTATAGTCAAGATGGAATATATAATATAATTGTTTCTCTATTATGGAGAAATTAATGGCTAGAGTACCGCCCGTCCCCCATTTTAATTTTTTACCAAAATGTACAAGTTTGCTAGGTAGCTGTTACATTTTACAGTACTTACTCCAATGAGGAATGAAAGTATCAATGCTAATATATTTATTTATAACGAAACTGTCTCTTTATAGAGGTACCTGCTGACCGGTACTGTAGGTTAATAGGTTATTAATAGGTTTAGGTTATTAATAGGTTATTAATGTGTTACGCTGTGCAGAAAAAAGTGAAACTATTTGTATTATTCGTCGACTTTCGAAAGGCCTATGACCCAGTGCCACGCAATAAATTATTAGAAGTTTTACGTAACGCTGGCTGCGGTAAACGGATGTTATACGCCATCAAATCCATGTATACGTGTACAAAATATATATTGCGTGACGCTATAATAATCTCGTGTTTTGGAGTAAAACAGGGGGCCCCTTCGTCAGTCACCCTGTTTTGTGTATATTTAAATCAACTTGTGCTGAATTTAAGAAATGCTTTTCAAACTGATGGTTTTCTGGGTGTTATACAAATCCTATTACTGATGGACGATTCCGTAATCCTTTCAACCTCTCGTGCTACTTGCGAATCAAAATTTCGAGTGCTTGTGGACTTCTGTACAGAATACGGTATGGTAATAAATACAAAAAAGACAAGGTTTTTGGTAATAAATGGCAGCTATTCAGATAAACTCCCGATGTCATATAAAAATATTGTTGTAGACCATTGTTACAGTTATGTGTATCTAGGGTCGCCTTTTTGCGAAAGTGGTGCAATGTCCTCCATTTTAAATTTACATGTTAGTAGGTGTATCGACGCTGTGAATAAATTTATCATATTTTGTGCAGTTAACATGACTATACCCTTTCACCTGAAATTGAAAGTATTCCACTCTTGCTTATCAGCTGTGTTGTCTATGGGTGCGAGTCGTGGCTGACCAGAGATTTCAAGGTGATTGAAACATTGTATATGAAAGCAGTAAAGTCACTACTGGGCGTTCGTATCACTACACCTAATGATATTTGTCTGGTGGAATCCGGATTGCAACCATTAGCGGTAACTATTTTAAACGCTCAAAGCAGATTTTTTAAGAAATATTCAGCTGTCACTGACGATTGTTTGCCTATCAAACAAGTTTTCAAACTTTGCGGTGACTCCAATATCCATAGTTTTAATTTATTATGTAAACCCTCAGAGACTGTCTGCTTTATGTCAGCTTGTTCGAACATTTTGTTTAGAATGTCCATTGATTTCTCTCTTGATTTTTGTTTCTTCATTTCGCTTATTTCAGAATCAGTACTATCAATTTCTGAATCTTCAGTAGCTGGAATGTCTGCAATAGGCCTATTTAACTGTATATAATGTGTGTATAACTGTATTCAGTTATACATCTAGGGCACAATTTCCACCCAGGGATCAATGGAAATTCCATAGTTTGAAAATGTTGTGCCATTACTATAGAAATAAGTCGGGAGCCCTTTCCTGTATGCTTCTCTAAATTGAAGACATTGCAGCATTTGTCTAACTTTTTTTCAAACACTCATCCCAAAAATGCTGATTCATGGTGCAAGCAAATGGTTCAATTTGTATCTAAAACTATATCTTTGAAACCTGCTCGCCATTTGATCAACTGAATGGTTCTCTCAGAAATTTCAGAAGTATGTTTCAGAGCCTTTGTCCTACAGTATTGTAAGTCAACTTATGACAGGAGTATTCATCATACAATAGTGTCACAAGGATACAATAGCCTAAATCGGACATGATTATAAAATATGATAAAAATAGCGCTACCTGTATTATATAATTAAAATGATTGATTATAATTAAGCTAAGAAAGAAATAATCAGATCCCCCAATCTACAGGGATTTGCAATCTACTTGGAACACGTTCGTGGGGCCTTCGCGCAGCACGAGGTCCAGTTATGAGATACAAATTAAAATTAAGCGACTGTATCACAAAATCAGGTTTTGAGAAATTTACCCACACCACCAATCAATCAAAGAAAGGGGGACAGTACGTGTTCACCCCTTTTAATCCCCCCCCCCCCCCCCCACCCTTCTCAACCACCAATACATAACCGTGACATCTACCACCCACGGAAGGGTAGAACGAACTTATTTCCAATCGCACGTTAAATATGCAAAGCCAGGTGGTGTATATGAATATAATCAACGCCGTACTCGTCTTAATTATTATAAGCGTCGTTCAATCGTTGCGCTCGTCCAGAGTAAGTCCCCCCCCCCCCCCCCCCCCCCCCTATCAGAAAGATTTACTCAACAAAAAATAGTGTAAATAAATAAACAACTACAAGGATAAGAGGTCATGTGTAGGAAAGCTAATCAGGACGATACCTTTACTAATATATTGAGCTGCATTGATCTATACATAGTACATGTTGGGTGATGGGGGGGGGGGGGGGGGGGGGGGGGGGGGGGGGGTGAGGGGTAGGGGGTGTCTGGGTGGGTTGTTAGTATTAGGGTGCACAATATCGACGCACGCGCAGGAATGTGTTGATGTTTAATAGCACCGCATTCCCGCGTTAGAAAGCATCCCCAATTGGAATAAATAAATAAATTAAACGCGTTTCGTTATGTTCCTCGACTTATATTATTCTCTCCACGGACGAGTTATTAGCTGCTAGGACAGGTAGACCTAGTCCCCCACAACAACGGTCATACCTTCAATCAATCAATCAATTGAGCTCATATGAGCTCGTATATTAGTTTTATTTATAAATTGAAATCTCACGAATTAATAGGCCTATTAGCTGATTAGTGAACTATCATATGTTAGACCATATATATATATTATATATTGGACCTTATCAAAATAGCGGTTGTACTGGGGCGGTATATGTTGTTATCTAACCCACTGCAAGCGCATTTGAGGGGCCGGTATGTTTTTAATAACTTCTGGTACAACGGGATGCAGTATTACAGCGCCAAGCAGATTTAATCTGATCAGAATATTCCGGACGCTAAGTTCATGACGTCATTCCCGATAAGTCGGGGACTTTACAAAACTCGTGGATAAAACCGCGTGTAGCAGAGAGCAGATAAATTGGGTTGAATTGCAAAACAGAATAATATGGAACTGTAAGTGGAACTGCGGCGATTTGGGTTTTTTTGTTATGGTGAATAGTCAGCCTGTCCGCGATATGTTCAGCTGCCTTTTTAATGGGTTGCAGGTACAAATGAAATACACATTGCAGTTACTAAAATAAAAGTGGCGCATATTATTGTACATTTACAACAACAATTATATAAATGCAATATGCCTGATCCCTATTAATGTACTTTGTACGCCAATTCTGTAATTCAATAACGCAAAGCCGCGTTTACTGTACAGCAGCACGTAATATATTTGATACTTATTATACTAACTAAACTAACAAACCGGCAAGGCCCGAAATAAATTAACTTTCAGTTAAATACAATATACTTGTTTGCTCTGTAAAAATTTAATTAAAAAACAATCCTGCCATTTAATATACCTAATTAGCATGGTTGCGTAAGCAGTATGAATTGGAATGAAATTGTGAAATAATTTATTAAACTATTATGTACATTTAGATTAAATAATAATACAGTAAGTTGGCCTACAGAAATAAACATTGATATTCGGAACAGTAAAACAATTATTTATTTCATTCATACAACTAACCAGAGAGACTCATAGCTCCAGTGAATATTAACATCCCGACGTTACTTTAGTAATAATATTAATGTCATTGAACCCGATACACACACACCTCCAATCAGCCAGTTCAATGGAGAGTGAGTGAATGGATGGCTACTAGCAGCAGCAGCAGTCTGCGTCTTACAAGCAAGGCTGACTGAATACCTCAAGTGTTGCTGGGAATCAAGCCAACTTGGATGTTAACCAATAAATGAGCAGTATTTAATGAGAATACATTTTTTATGCCGGTTTAATTACTTTAGATCAATTAAAGACACGATTATTAAAGCAAATCACTTGAACTAATTAAAAACTATAATAGAATGGAGTATGCGGATTACATCTGTATATTTTTTAAGTATAATTATTGAAGTCATATACTGTAAAACAATTAATTTCCGTTAAAAGGCAGGTTGAAAATGGTGTTTTTACCGTAATCAACTTAATTAAATAATTAACTGCTATTATCTTAGCTTCTCGAAGGCCACACGGAAATTCTACTTGGAAAATTTCTAAACTTTTGCCATACAACATGTGTACCAAGTTTGGATAGATTTCATCAAAGATTGGCCGAGTTATTAACGTTTAAAATTGAACACGACAGAACGACAGAACGACAGAACGACAGAACGACAGGTTGATTAATGGTACCACTACGCTAAGGCTCACTCACTTCGTGGCTCGCCCCACATTTACGGCTCTCAGGGGTAGGTTGTTGTTGTTTTGTAATTCATTCAACTATTAATAATAACTAATAATTTATTATTGATAACATGTTGAATAACAGTTAATGAAGGGGTTTGTTAGCGTGGTAGGTTGATTTAAAAAGATACATACAAAAGGACTGACTTATCTAAACATACATTTTAATTTTTTATTTTGTGTGCATGAGTGGTTTAATATTATTACAATCCCAAGGGTTCCGTACAGTGGCTGCAGATAATAGGGTATTGGCAGTTGGGAGGCAACTGGTTGTAAATTGAATTATATTCTTTAATCTATTTTTTATTTTTTTAGACGACAATCAAGAAGGTATGTGGGGGCACAATTGTCGCGGCCTCAAGGGCGATGTCGCTACAGGGGTGTGCGCATGTTACAGGTCAGATTTCCTGCTGTGATAGAGTATGATCCTACCCTACCCGGTAGGATAATTCTACCACATGAGTTCTCCTACAGGAGTTATCTTCCATTTTCATTACGCCAGAATGCCGAAAGTAAGTAATTTTAATGTTTCAAGAGTATACAAATTTAATAATAGTTCAAATTTAAGTATAAGTAGTAGTACTGAACATAGTAAAGTAGAAACTAGATATTATATATTATTCATTATATTAATATAATCAAAAATTGCTATGTAAAACAATTAGGCCAACACCCTACTGGTAAACTACAAGTTAGTAAAATGTGAATAAAAATACCCAACAAAGTAAAATGCATTTACTTTATCAATAATATAATTAAATCTACAGATTATATATTTTTAGACAAAAACTCAGACTGTATGTAACTCTTGACGAAGCCAGAGCTCATGTCAACCACGAAGTTCAGCTATAAGGGGACCAGGGATGGTGGGTCTTTGGCAGGGCAAGTCGGCAATGTCGGCCAACTT